>JAWQUT010000660.1:236489-267226 GCA_033807755.1 Ellobium chinense
CCCCCGCATTTTTCCGGAAGTATAAGAAATGACTTCGGCCATTTTCATTGCAAGGTGACCACTGACGAGAGGAAAATGGTGAGCGCTACAAGAATGTTAAACTTAGAGCTACAAGAATGTTAAACTTAGATCTAAGTTCTGTTTAAGATTTTTTCCCCTTGTAACGCTACATTTGCCTACGAAATTGTCCATGTTGACTTTGGAGGACCAATATCCGTTTTGTTCGAAGATACCTAATAATAATCATTCTTCTTAAATGTTAGGACCTTCTTGGATTCGTTTTGTATTCTGACCTCAGTAGTCCTAAAAGTTAGAACAACCGGTGTATGTATTTGCTGAAATGAAAGGGAGCACTTGCATTAGCCTGGTAGAGGGAGGCGGGGGGAGGGGGGGAGGATGGNAGACTGGTCCTTCAATACTTGCCGTCCCCCAATTTTTTTTTTTTTGTATTCCTTCGGCGTACGGATAGACGAAATCTTGACGTATGTTCACTTCCTCTTCCTGTTTCTGACTCATCTTGTATGCGAGTTTTGCCTAGAATTGACATTGGTTAACGGGTGAGTTGGTCTTAGAAATAAGGATTCTGAATTGTTAAATTTAAATGATTGAACAATTGTTGAAATGATTGAGATATAATAGATATTTCCCTACATTGGGAGAATATAGACAAGATTCATCTTAGACTAGTCCAAGGATTCGCTGTATATCGGCTGTCATACGAGACAATATTGAATAAAATTCACTCTTCCTCAAATGGTTCTCCAACTCCAATGATAGACCTATTTCCCAACCGGTTAAGGGAGCACGGAATAATAACGGGATAGGAACCATCTTGTAGTTAAAGCAATGACTAAATGAACTGCATTAATATAAGAGCGGTCCTGTCTCAGGAGATAGCCAAGAGCGCTAAGTTGGACAGCACAGTGCATCCGACCCTTACTTAGATCTTACAAAAACCTTCATGCTCGCCTTGTGGCCTTATCCTCAGTGCTTGAGTTTCAATCAGGTATGATCAGGGGATTTCTTGCCACTGCCTTTTTTGAGGGGGTAGCAGCATGGCTGCAATGGGCATATCAGATTCAGGGTGTATTCAGTGAATTGGTTCTCCTAATTTGTTAGCTTATGGTAGCGGAGGCAGGCATCAGTTGAAATTCATTATGGAGGAAGAAATGATTTGTTGTTGTCTTTCCTTATGAGAGTCTTCTACATCGTGCAGCTGCAAGGGGTAAAATATAGGAATATGTCAAGCTGGCCACTGCATACTTGTTCCCTTTTCTCTGACTGGCAAGTCTTTACTTAGTAAGGCTCATGTGCTCATTGTACCTGTGTATGAGAGGGAAGAAAAGGGAAAGGGAGCCATATTTCCTAAATGCAGATCTATGAAGACCTTTTTGTATAGAGACAGTGTTAGACTGGTGCAGAGCATCAGGGAATGAACTGTAAAGAGCTCGCTACTATGAACAGATTTCCCACTAAATGGTGGGGAGATAGATGGGACAAGCAATTGAACACATGCCTTCTTGGTCATTCTTATTATTTTCATCATCAAGTTACCGATTCTTACATACAAGTTAGTATCACAATATGATGAAAATAATATAATATGAGACATGTCGACAAGTGCCGGCACACCGGTCCTGACTGGTAAAAATTGTCTCGGTCTGATAAAATGTTGGTCACTGTCGGACCATACGTCCGGTAGATTTACGTGTTTCAAAACTTGGTTATAAAACGAAAGGAGTGTGGATGCACGACCTTAATGGATCCTAAAAATCTGCAACGCTCATTAACCCGAGAACACTGAACTCGTAGCACAAATGACAGGCACTGCCTCCGAAACTTCAGTTTTGTTTACGAAAGAAGCGTATTTCCCTTCCGGTTCAGGTTGCCAGGTATGCCAGGTAAGTTAACTTATTTTAGCTAATTTTTTTTTTTTTACATTAAGTAATTTAAACCATAAAAAAATGCAAAAGAACTTTTGGAATAGGTAGTGATCTCTTATTTCTCATTTACCATAAAAAAAAATTAGATTCTGGTGCGAAAAATGTTAGAATGACACAAACCTGCGAAATTTACCTTTCAAAACGCCTGGCTGGCACACTACTAAAGATTCCCCATTGAGATCAAGGGAAGTTACTCTATTAAATATTTTCTTATCAGTCAATCCCAAAATCTAGTAAATGACATGAGGAATATGAAGAATTCACAAAATAAGGAGGATAAATATAGGATTATCATGCTGATACCATAGCACTTCTTTCTTACTTTGATGTTCATATGATATTTATTTGTAATTTGATGTTAACAATACACCGACATGTGTTATAAGCACATAATATTTTGATTCTTTGATATGTGACTTCAGCAGGAGACATGAGAAGACCAAACTACCAAAGATAGACTCAAAGAGAAGAACAGCTGCACTCTGCTGGTAGTAGCCAGAGTACTGATGCAGTCATCCTGGATACAGAAGATGATGCCACGAAAGAAGAAACTGGGAAATAATCAGATGACACCCTACACAGTGCAGACATAGAGACTAACAGAAACTAAAACTGATGCCCTTCTCACTAATGCCATTAAAAAATACCATTAAATTTGACCTGTTTGTTTGAAAGTGTCAAAGAATGTTTTTTCTTTTTTTTTTTACAGATTAGAAAAAAAGCATTTGTTTGATTTTCTTTTTATTGGTTTTGATTTTTCGCTCAGACAAAACATCGTCCGGTCAGACAAAACTCAGCTGCTTGTCTGATCGAATGTCCAACACATATTGACCATTGTCGACATGTCTGATATATGAGGATGTTGTTGCTTATTCTGCTATATAATATTCTGCCTGTTTCCCAAATGTAAACCATGGTTCAGATTTGAAAAATAGGTATACATGCCAACAGCAGAATCCCATTCCAGCTCACAAAGGCATATCAATATCTAATGAATGAGTGGTTATGGAAACCTGAAAGAAAATAAATGTGGGAAAGTCTGTGGAAGAAAGACACATTCACTCTCACAAGCTTTAGTTTAGTTAATCTTTAGTTAGATAAGTGCACAGGCTGAACTTAAATTTTTACTGGCATCAGATATTACATTTGATATCATCACACACAGACCATGTTGATATGAATGAATATCGAACACATGGATCATGTAGATATGAAACAATTTCATTGAAGGAAATTAATTTGATGAAGGAAATGTGCACTCTGATTTTACATTCTAACATAAGTGATGGAAAAGAAACACGAATATTCAAGATTCATTAGCCAACAAACAAAATACATAACATAAAGGATAAACGAGTACACATGCTTTGAAATAATAAGTATGATGTCCTGGGACAGTGAAGCATAGCGTAATATGCCTTTACATATGAATTTTGCATCAAAAAAAATCCCGAGACCCTTTGTGAATACAATGAAAATGTTGGTTGATTGTCTCATGTAGACACTAGAGCGCAGAAACTAACGATATCCCACGGCTCTATAATACCCATTTCTTACTGAGCAGTCATTACGGGCCGAGTTATTCGTCATCTTGCCTAGTGCATCTGAAGATGGTAAGCCAATTAATTTTAAGTCTACAATTTGGAGATGTAGGGGAGGATGTAAAGCTGCAAAAATTCTAGGATATAGGATATAAAAAAAATTGTCATTGTTACCACATATAAAACATCATCAGCTGGGGTCTTCCTGTTTGTTGGATTGGAATTGTTTTCTTTACTGGACTTGCTGAAACATTTAAACTTGCTACTTTAGGTGGAAAATATTAGTTCCTATTTGAACATTCAAAGATTGAAATAATGTACATGTATTCAGAAGACAAATACAGTATTTAATTGGCCTTTCAATAGTAGGTCCCTTTACTAAAGGTGTATGATGCAATTTAACAAATATAGAGAGATAGAGAGAGAGATGGTGGAAGAGGGTAAATGAGTGCAAGAGTAAAAAAGAGCAAGTGAATAAGAGAGATTGTGGCAACAGAAGAGAGTGAAGTCAGACAAATAACGGTATAGTCGAGACAGAGAAAAAGAGAGAGAGAGGGAGAGTTGGGGATGAAACAAGAGAGGGTGGATGATCTAGTATGAATATGCATATGTGCAAAGATGTATGGTGACTGGCCATTGGCCGAGGTAAAAATAAGATTGACTTGTTTTGCAAGAAAGAAAGTGGACTATCATGATAGATGCATTTGCGTTTCATAGTATATCAGCAGCCAACTGACCTTGGGTAATAGAGATCTCTCTTTACTTATGCAAGATCAGTGATATGAATGTATTCTTGTATGTTGAAAAAGACATTACAGTCAAACAGCGCTGGATTCTCAACTTGCTTAGCTCATTGCTGGTTCTCAGATTGCAGTCTCCTTTTATTACCCAGGCAGATAAGACTTTGGTAGAGTCAATCTTGCTCCACTGTTGCTTGCTTAATTAAAGTTCAGAAGCAAGGGTAGTGGCAGCTAGCTGCGTAGGAGGTAGAGGGAGGAAGAGAGGGGAGAAAGAAGCAAAGCTGCCTCTATTTGTAAAACTTCTATATTTATTTATTATGGAATAATTTATTATTATTATTTTTCATTGATATCTTCAAAATACAAGGGTGAATAAGCTAACAGGGAACTCTAATTGTCTCTATTACAGTTGCATACTTTTATATCAAACACAAGGGTAGCAATGTCTCAGTCTTTGATAATGCCAATTTATATTGTCTTAGTCCACAGCGTTCTGATGGTTCATGTCTTAATATAGGTCTGTGTGCTACTAACAACATTAGTTCAGTTGAGTAATGTTGGTAAAAACAAGTACATGTGTACCTCAGAACATAATCAATAGCGAATTTGTAATGGGGTGGGGGGAGTTGAATATGGTTGTTTTCATTACAGCATCAGGAGTCAGCTCTATGAAGGTCATAGACTCGTATGCAAACAAGATTAGTTTGGATCTATTAATTTATCAAATGCGAGATTCAAATAGCAGCATATTTAGATCTATGTATAACAGAGGAATATATCAGTTTTGATTCAGAACAGGGTTATGCTTTTCCGTTGTCCTGAAACTTTGTAGCTGTACCATCTTTTCCTTACACTGATGGAGCAGATCTTGTGATGTTGCCTGATTGAGGCATATGATTTATAATATATAGAAAATAAGGTGCTATGTAGCAAATCAGTGACTAACTTCTTATCTGATGCTGGTGATTACATTCAAATGAGTATTTTTACTTTTATTCTCAGATGTGCTTGTGGAACGGGGAAGATTGAGTGTATCAACAAAGCAAGAGCTAATCAAGTTGGGTACTTGATTCTCCAAGACTGATATGGAGGATAAATCAAATCATGATCTAGCCTGTGTGGAAATAAAGTCAGAGGTCAAGCATGAGACAGTGGATAGTCCATATTACGTGCTGGACTCCAGTGAAGGAGAGAACTGTGCAGATAGCATTGAAATACAGAGGAATCATCCTGTTATGAAGGAGAGCTGTGAATCCCGTAAAACCAATTCAAATTGCAAATCTAATTATGATACAGCAGCAGAAATATTGAGAGCAAATGTAACAGTTCATAGAGGAGACGGTGTTAAATTGCTTACACAAAATAACATTTCAGCTGATTTAAAAGAAGAAAACGACAGGAGGTATGAAAACTCCGCTGACCTAAAACAAGAACCTGATATTTTTCATGAGAACTCATCTGATATAAAACAAGAACCTGATTTGAAGCCTGGCACAGTCTGTGAGCAGCTACCAAGTGTACGGCATGAAATTCTTCCAAATCATCATGCAGAGTTTCATGAAATTTCTGGCATATCAAAATGGCTCCAAGGAGACACACATCAGATATCATGGACTGACAATGGAAGCACAGGATTTAGAAGAACACATACAGAAGAGAAGCCATCTTCTTGCAGACAAGCACTGGCTCAGAAAATTCGCAAAATGATTCATGCTAGAAGCAGTGGAACGCTTATGTCATATGATATGTCACAAAATATGACTTATTCCACTGAAAAGCGATTTTCATGTGATGTGTGTCAGTATATATGTGGTGATGCAAGTGCATTTAAAACTCACCAGTTGAAACACCGTGGTAACAAACTATACTCATGTGAAATATGTGGATATACATGCAAGCAAGCATATCGTTTGAAAATTCACAAAATGACTCATTCTGGTGAGAAACCATACGTATGTGGTATTTGTTACTATAAATGTAAAGAAGCATGGCAATTGAAACAGCACATAATGATACATACAGGTGAAAGGCCATATGCATGTGATATGTGTGGATGTAAATTCAGACAGTTAAATAATCTGAAGATTCATAGATTGATTCATACTGGTGAAAGACCATATGCATGCAATATGTGTGAGTATACATGCAAACATGTTTGGGCCTTAAAGAAACACAAAATGGTACATACTGGTGAAAAGCCACTGTCATGTGACGTGTGTCAGTATACTTGTAGAGAAAGAAGAAGCTTGAAACTGCACAAAATGACTCATACTGGTGAAAGGCCATACTTGTGTGAAATGTGTGACTTTACATGTAAACAAGCCGAACAATTGGAACAGCACAGAATGATACATACAGGTGAAAAACCATATTCATGTAACATGTGCCAGTATAAATGTAGACAAAAACAGAGCTTGAAAATTCACAAACTGAATCATACTGGTGAAAAGCCATATTCATGTGATATGTGTCAATATACATGCAGAGAGAGAAGAAGCTTAAAAATCCACAAAATGACTCATACTGGTGAAATGCCATATTCATGTGATATTTGTCAGTATAAATGTCGTGATGCCAGTGCACTGAGAAATCACAAACTGAGACATTTAGGTGAAAAGCCATATGAATGTGATATATGTCAGCATAAGTTCAGTCAAAAAATTCACTTAAAGGACCACAAACTGACTCACACTGGTGAAAAGCCATACTCATGTGATATGTGTAAATATGCTTGCAGAAGAGCAAGTGACTTGAAAAGTCACAAAATTACCCACACCGGTGAAAAGCCATACTCATGTGATATGTGTGAATATAAGTCTCATAATTCAAGTTCCCTAAGAAAACACACAGTGAGACATCACTGTGAGAAGCCTTATTTATGTGATACGTGCCAGTTTACATGCGGAAATTTAGGAGCATTAAAACAACACATACAGATGCACACAGATGAATAACTACACTCTGTCATTAAACTTAGAATACACAAAATGTAGCATGCTGGTGAAAAGCATATTCAAGTGATATGTGTCACTTGGGGTTGGGAAGTTGGAATATATAAATGATATTATGTGCAATCAACAAGAATAACAAAGTCTATTTTTAAAAGATCATTTCTAAAAGTAACAAAGAAAATGACAGCCAGATTCATCAGAGTGTAAATTGTGTGGGTTTCATTTGTGTAAGTACTCATATGTTGGTGTTCATGTCTTTTTCAGATGCAGTTTAATTGAACTCAATTCATAATTTCAGTTCAAGACCTTTATTAGTCTCAAGGCTAATAACATAAATTCTGCATATAAACTGCAGGAAATCAATAAAGTGAGGATGGAGGGAAGGAAATAAGAAAAGAGAGGGATAAAGAAGGAAAGAGATGAAGGATTAAAGGCAGAAAGAAGAAAAGAAAAAAGAAAGAAAGAGAAAGAAAAAAGCAAGACAGCGAGAAAGAGAAAACGTATGTTAATATTGATTTTTAATAAATGCACCAATCACTTCACTTTCTCATCACTCCTTGTCTCACACACAAGTCTTTGCTTCTTTCATGCATCACCAGTCTAACTCATACAATCCCCTGTTACTTTCTTTTTTTCTGAAGCACAGTTACAAATGTTGATATTCATATCTTTTTTAATATGATACTGTACTTTGGAAGATGTTTTGTAGTTATTGTGGTAATATTCATTGTGAATATGGACTTTTATGGTGTTTACAATAGTACAGATTGCGTTGGTTGGTTATGTTATTTTCCTTATAATTTTCTGTCCTGCCTAAAATGTTTGCAGCCAAGTTTTACTGCAGATTAGGAATTACAAGACTGTGTGGTGAATGTCTTTCATTCAGGAACCATCCTGGATTTCCAAAGAAGCCTTGCCTCATTTATCTAACAAATAAGATCGTCACCCTCTTTATTAATCTTTATTATAAAAGTAGCGCTGGTCATGGTATATGATATGCTACAAGTAAGTGCAGGCAGTTGTAATGGCAAATGTGGCAGTGGCACTGCAAAAGAGGTACGGGTCTCAGAGAGAAAACAGGCTATACTGAGTCTGGCAATGAGAGAAGGGGTAACTTGGCGAGTGACAATAAAGTTATTTGTTCAGCAAAAACGACTTTGTATACGTTAATCTTGTTCAGCCGTTCACCTTATGAGCAAGTGCGGCACCCTGTAGGGATAAAATTGGGTCAAATTGTTTAAAATAAGTTCAGGGCAGTTTCTTGAACGGCGACATGTCCTGTATCAATTCCTGAACTTATTTTCATGATACCTGTCTCAAAAAAACTGATTTTGATGCAAAAGGAAATGGTCACCCTGTTTCAAATAGGGCCTACATAATGTCGGTAATCTTTATCGTCACTTATCTCAAAATCACAGTTTTCGTCACTATATCCCTTTGATCTGACTTTTTTCTGGTCCAATTTACATAAAATTTTGCACACCAACTCTCCATGCATCTGTTTTGAGATTGTCACAGGTTTCTTTTTTTCGATATATTGTGTTTTTTATGTTTTATTAATTTTTCAAAGTTGAAAATTCTTAAAATTTTTTAAATGTTTTTTTCATGACATTTAAACAAAAAATAAAATAAAAACAAATCTATCCAAGAAATTAAAAAGCCCATGACATTCTATTTTAAATAAAGTGATTTTTCAAATGGAAAAAAAAAATACCACATCCTATCATCTGTTGTTCTCCAGATAGAAGGGTTCAAAGTTATGCAAAAGTTATGCACATTTTCCAATATGGCAGCCAAACAATTGGCGTTTCCATAGCAACGGAGGGAGGAAATTGCAAAACACCCTAGTTTATCTTCCTTCCTAGCCCTATATCACCCATTTTTCACCCTAACATGACAAAGTTCTCTTTATTAATGAAAATGACCTAGTTCTGCCGCATTTGCCCATAATTGTTTGTGTTTGCCGTTGTCCCGTTTCTTGTTAAGATAATCTGTTTGTGTCTGTTTAAGCATTTTTTTGTTCTCATAATTTTTGCTCACCTCTTCTTCTTTCTGTTTTTGTAAATCCAGTTACTTTTACCACCTCATTTTTTGTTTATTTGTTTTCTGCATGTGAAGAAAGTTGCTAGTCCAAAAATGTATGCGTTTGTTACATTTTTCTAGAGTCTTTATTTACTAATTTGTATCCAGTGGAAATGAATGTTTTGTAAATGATAAATAAGAAAGAAAATGATATTGACGTTAGAAATTATGGTGTTGACAAAAAATGTCATGTCTAACAATGTTGTGATTTTTGGTATTCAGTCGATGGATGGATGGCAAGCAGGCAGGCGGACGGACGGATAAGTAGATTAATTCCATCTGTGCAGTGCTCTTCCAGTCCCAGCATACCGAAGATCAAAAAATGATTCACATTTTATTCACTTAAACAACTTCGAAAACTTATTCATGTTCTAGCAGCAGAACATTCCCCCTCAGGCTGCCAAATCCTATTAATATTTAACTAAAAAACACCAACAAAAAACTGTAGTTGTATTAAGAAATTATGACCTCCTCACTAAACCGGACCGTAAAATATGTGTTGAAAAAAGGGAGAAAAACTATCTAATAGTGTTGGAGGTTTTGTTACTTCCGATTGCATTACAGAATCAGTATATAATTACGATATAATCATTCTTATTTCATGGTTTGTACAGCCCAGTTACACTGCTATCGCATCTCAGTGCTGACAAAAATTATTAACACCAAGACGGGACAATCGGCCGCAACAGCGTCCACACCATCACTTTGCGCCCCGTAGTGGAGGGAAGGTAAATATGGCTCTCAAACACATATTATTCGGTGCAGGAAGGCTTAATGTTTACTTCTCCCCGAATTTTAATCGTCAAAGGTCTTTCAAGACGTGTTTCTCCTGTTCTTGCATAATACTGTTTAACGACTATTTGCATAATCAGATTAGGGATGGTGGGGAAGATGTCATTCATCGCTTCCATCCTAGTACAACAATAGAAATAAGCAAACAAAAAATGTTGAGCTCTGGAAGGTAACTTCAGAAAGTGTGATGAATTCTTAATTAAGCGGACATGACATTTTCTCCATCTCGCCGCCCTCCCCTTTACGCCGTTCCACCGAAAAGAAATGAAATTCTTGACTGTTTTCAGCAATAGGGAGTAACATACTCAATGCACTGATATTGAGTTTCTTTTTGGCATGACAAACAGTTCCTCTTCTCCTCCCCCAGGTTACTTTTTTTGCTATGAAAGAAAGTGACGTTACTTTTTTCCGAGACTAGGTTGCTTTATTTTTTTTTTCCTCTTAAGGTTCACTAAAGTGTCTAAAGGAACCACTGATGATATCGCCGAAGTTTTTTTTTTTTTTCTGCTTAGAGATTAGCTCACTACCACTATCATTTAAAGAGCTTGAACCTGTATGTCTTCCCTAGCCTACAGACGTTCTGTGGCTGTGCCGCCCCGTCCAATGTACGAATAGACAAATATGGCGTTATTTCCATTTCCGGATGTTCTTGAAGAAGAAGACAGACAATACAACAATCTTATCCATTTTATAACACCTTTATTTCCATGAAGTGGCGGGATTTATAATATGCTATTACTCAAAAGGTGATGACGTGATGGAGATGCAGTCATTGTAACCATAGGAAAAAAACTTTTCCGTGTGGGCACTGGTCACTGAAACTCAAACTAAAAGGTCCAGAGCTAGTAGACTAGATAGATAGCAATCACTAACGACAGCACCGATGATACAGTTCATTTAGTCGTAGCTAAGTCATGGAATCGGTGCTGTCGTTAGAGAAGGCCATAGATATATCTAGTCTAGTCTAGACTAGACAGATCTAGAGTTAGAGGATGAAAACTCTATTTCCCATTCGACATCAGGAGTCCCAGTCATTTGTTGCTGAAGGGTGGGGCTATCTGGAGAATTAGGACTGTCCTTGCATCAATACAGTTTATTTAGTCATAGGTAAGCCACAAAATCAATCCTTTGCTTAGATCATTTCATTTCAGGATGGAGTGAGGAAGGGAAAAATTCTACCTGCTCATTTTGGGAATGTGATAGGTTCAACTTATTTTCATAGCTAGAATTTTTCCCACCCACAATAATTTGCCCATTTAGAATTTAGGTATTTTTACCCAATAGCACTGGCATAAAAATATGCAGCTTTAAATAGTCCCTATAAAATCATAAAACTGGCCATGGGGAGGAGGGAAAGGGGTTGGATTTTAATTACAAAGGCTGAGATAATCTAGGTGCAAATACATGTTTATTGTATATTCTTTCCCCTAACATTGGACTATAAATGGATAACTCAGAATTAATTAACTGACTAAAATTTGATCGGCCACTTTAATTTTTAATGTTAGCCAGGATTCTACTGTATTCCATTGAGTAGAGTAGATCAGGTGATGATCTTTAGAGTCATTGATTATTTGGTCCTTTAGTAGTTATAAACCATTTGCTTTTTTATTTGAGTTGTTTCTTGCTTTTCATTGCATCAGTGTGTTTTTCAGATTTTTCATGTAATATTGAAGGACTTTGAAAATTTCAAGGTATTCTGTTATGTGAAATTAGTGAAGACAAAACTTCTCTAGCAAGCCTTTTACGAAATTCAAGGTGGAATATTATGCTGTTTTGTATGAAGTTCATTGGTAATATTGCTAGGGTTTGTTTAAAGCATTATTTTGAGGCTTGCAAAGTGTTTGTGATATAGCACATTCAGGAGGATTATAACAAGTTTTGTAACTGATGCATGAACCTTAAACACTGACCCTTTACCTAAAAAGATTATACAGTCGAGTCCGCTTAACTCCAATTTGCTGGGACCACCCCAATGAGTTGGAGAAATCAGGATTCGACTAATGATTTCCAAGGCGGGTCAACCGTATGCGAGCGAGCCAGCACCCTGGGGAGGTTACGAGGGTAATTTAACAGATGGCATATTGGGGAAGTATTTTAAATGGGATTATTTCTTTTTCCAAGAAATCGCTCTGAGTAGTAGCTTAATAGAGTGAAGAGGCCGCCGCCTTTTCCTCTTGTTCCCGGTTTGTCAAGATCGTAGAAAGCGTGCTAACGGGAAGGCCATATTTCTTAGCTATGACATTCTTCGACATCGCACCTCTGTCGATTTCCTGGAGCATGTTAATATTCGACTCAATGGAAAGAGTCTTGAGGTTTCTCTTTACAGGATTAGAGGAAGCCATTATTTAGAGGACAAATTCAATTTAATTCAAGTTGAAAATGATAAAGATGAGTCAACCGTACGCGAGCGAGCGAGCACACTGGGGAGGTCACGAGGGCAGCCTCTTGTTTATTTACCGTCACAGTGCAATGGGCCAGTGCATTGTATGTATACACTGCTGCCGAGATGTTTAATTATCGATCGATTTTTCAGCCGAGCCCTCCCGCATTCTCTTCCCCCTACTGTCTTATCAGCGGTGGTGTAATACACACGCCCTACTTATTGTGCTGCGGTTAATGGCACTCGCAGTGTCCAGTTTTATTGCCTCTCTCTATCCGCGGCACCGTCTTGTTTGTTTTTCAAGCCGTCGGCGTTGTTTAGTACCACGCGGGGAAGACGCCAGGAGGTGATTTTGCCTCTGTGGCAGCGCTGAGCAGTTGGACTAATCAGAAATGGGCATTAATTACTTCGTCTTATGCAAGGATAATTAATAGACGCAAAGAAGGAAAAAAAACTATTATTTCTTTTTATTTCGACTAATAAATAATTGTAGGTATCCGGTTTCGACATACATGGACTCGACTGTACATGCGAAATGCTCACCTTTTGGCACTTTTGCATATTGCTTGATATTCTCTTCCTTTCTATGCAGGTGATCTTCTCATAAGTTTTGGATGTTTCTGACCATATTTGCAATAGATAGAAAGAGACACAAAGCAAGAACATTGTGGGTCTCTTGTAAGACTGTATAGTATATTTCCACCAAAACGACAGAACATATATTTGTGTTCTTTTTCTTCCAGATTAAAGTCAGTCAAGATGATCATTTCTGGTTTATGATTCATTTTTGAAATTTTTGGTGGAGTTCTTTTTCCTTTGATGATTTGTTTTCTTTCCACAAATTATCTTTGCTCATTTCATTTTCTTTTGCTTTACTTCTTATCAAATGTCAAATGTTTGTTACCTGTTTGTTTCATATAATGCTATTATGGTTGATGAAATCAGTCCTAAGAATGATTCATAAACCATTCAGCAACACTACACATATACTGTAAATTTGTCATGATGAAGTGCAAGAGAGTAAGCATTTGAAATACAGTGGTAGACCTCAGTTAGAATGGGACCGAAGACTTTATGTTTGGTTTAAATAGAGTTTTGAGTTAGACAGAGAAACCTAAAAAGAAGAAAATAAACAAGACTTGTTTCCTTTCATAATAGTGATACTTTTGATTTAACTGTATTTCCTTTCAACTATTGTCTATTGTACTGTATATAAATCAATCAACCCATTATACATATTACCTTTTCATGGCACTTATATTTATGGTTATCCCACTTCGTGTCATTTGCCAGCTGACATATGTATGCGTCTACCCAAACGTGTTTTATTGGTGACACAATTTTTTATTGTTACCACACTGCAGTCCCACAAACCTAATACCTAAACACATGCTCACCGTCCTGACTGTCAGATAGATGAAATAGCGTGAATGTGCAGAGTTGTATAAACGTCAGGGCAGGAATAGCTTACCACAGTAGAGATACGCAATCTACCATTGTGTATGGCTAACATAGTGCTCGGGAGAAGAAAAGGTTAGGATCTCAGGTGGAGCAGATCTTAGTCCATCGTGCAGAAAAGAAAATGAAGACAAGTGCAGACATTAAAATAATGCATCATAATTATGCCGTCACTGACTAAAGAACATGCCGCTGATGAGAAAAGCCAATGTGTTGCTGGTGTGCTATAGAGATAGGTAATGACTTTTTAATTGTGGTGAATAAAGTCATGTATTACTTTCATGTGTTAAATGTTACTTTCTTCTCAGATGGATTTGTGAACAAGTTGTGTGCCTTATTCTTCAACACTGATATGGAGGATAGTTCACATCAAGATCCAGGCCAAGACTGTCATTCTGGTTGGAAATTGAAAGAACAGTGTGAGGTTAAGCATGAGACAATGGGTATTCCAGAACCTGAGCACGGAAACAGTACAGAGATGAAATGTGTCAAATGCACGCAACATTACAATGCTATACCAGAAGAATCAAAGCCAAATATGTTTGATAAAGAAGATGAACTTGAATCAGTGAAAAGTAACAAGGATTCAGCTTACCTGAAAGAAAATGAGAACAGAGGGAATGAGGAGCTAGCTGATGTAAAACAAGAACCTTATAGCTTTCAGGAGAACCCAACTGATATAAAACAAGAACTTGATGTATTTTATGAGAACTCAGATGAGGTTAATCAAGATCCAGTTATGGATAATGTGATAGTGTCCAGAGCAGAGCATGATTCTACTCCAAGCGGTGAGGAGGAAGTTGATATTAAAGAAGAACCTGACCCACACTATGAGGAGGCAGCTGAAGTG
The DNA here is from genome assembly GCA_033807755.1 of Ellobium chinense. Lineage (NCBI taxonomy): Eukaryota > Metazoa > Mollusca > Gastropoda > Ellobiida > Ellobiidae > Ellobium > Ellobium chinense. The sequence continues at coordinate 251,230 of JAWQUT010000660.1, forward strand.
AAGAGGGAAATTCTTTTGAGTGATGATGACGATTATCATTCAAGTTCTAGCAATTCAGAACGATTCCATGCAGACCATGATCAAATATCCCCAATTAATCCAGAAAGCACTAGATTTCAAATATCACACAGAGAAGAGAAACCACCTTCGCACAGACAAGTAATGGACCTGAAAAATTGCAAAACGTCTCGTGCTAAATCTGGTGAAAAGTGTTTGTCATGTGATGTGTGTCAATATACTAGCAGAAATGTATCAGCCCTGAAAAAGCATAAAATGACCCATACTGATGAAAGGCCATATTCATGTGGTGTGTGTGAATATACATGTAGACAAGCAGAAAATCTCAAGAAGCACATGATGACACATACAGGTGAAAAGCCATACTCATGTGATATGTGTCAGTATACATGTAGACAATCAAGTCAGCTGAAAATTCATAAAATGAGACATAGTAGTGAAAAACCATATTCTTGTGGAATATGCCAATATAGATGTAGAACACCAGGAAATTTAAAACAGCACAGAATGAGACATACAGATGAAAAACCATTTTCTTGTGATATATGCCAGTATAGATGTAAAACAGCTGGGAACTTGAAAAAGCATAAATTGATACATACTGGTGAAAAACCATATTCTTGTGATATTTGTCAGTATAGATGTCGAGAAGCAGGAAACCTAAAAAAGCACAAAATATGCCATGCGTATATTAATGAATAGTCGTAATCTGATATGGCTTAAATATAAAAGAGTGAGATATGAGATAAAAGAACTAATAATATGTAAGCACTGATAGTAAGAAGTATGTACTCAAAAGTGGCTGATTTCGATCGCTTGACTGAGGCTGTGCAACAAGTGGGTGAATTTCAAATGTATGGCTTATATTGTTTGTTTTATGGAAATAAATGTGTAACATCAGTTTCAGTATAGTCTTCCAGATGGTATAACTGGGTCAGTGCAACAAGTTCATGACAGATATTACCATCTGGTAAAGTAACTTATTGAAATATACAGTAAAACATGTTTTCAATCATTTTATTATTGAAACTGACCTCCAAGCAGCAGCTGTATACTCATGTAAAGTTCATCAGTTTATCATAGTGTCACCATGATTCAAATACAGTTCAAGTCAGACATAGCCTTTTTTTTAACAAGGGCACCACCTTTTTTATGAATGAAGGCCCTCACTGACATATTACAAAACAATAAAATATGCTAGAATTGCAGTTGCAAGAACGTGATGCATATCTGCATTCTCTCTTGGCTTGCCATGAAAATGCTTTCCCAGTACTCTCTCAGAAGTTTGAATCATGACTTGGGCCATCTTTGAAACACAGCGATGATATACTGTATGTTGCTGGATTATGTCACTTTTTTTATGAATATATACAAAGAAGACATAGACCTAAATTTTTTATGACATGACAAACACTGTGGGGAAGTCAGATTGATATGTGCTCTAATATTCGTGGTCAAAATTACCCATAATGTAACCTGCAGAGGTTTACATCCTGATTATATACAGTACACTGTAATGGTCATTGCAATGGGGCGTGGGTGGAGGTTTAGAAAAAAATGGAGGTTATAAGAGGAGATGTATGGCAATAGTGAATTACAAAGTCTGCATGTTTTAGTGTATATTATGCATACCGGTAGTTATGTTTTTGTCCATTGTGTGAGAGAGTATGAGAGAAGTATGTGTTCAGCCCATAATAAAGATGTATTATGAGAGTACTGGTAAAGATTATGTCATGGTCAAAAAGGAGAGTTGTTTAAGTGAGAGAGTAATCATAGTATGTAGATATCATTGTTTGGGGTGTTGAGGGCATTGTGTGAATTTAAGGGACCTGCTGAAAATGTGGTCTGTCTGTCTGTCTCCCTGCCTGCCTGTCTGTCTGTCTGTCTGTCTCTCTCTCTCTCTCTCTCTTTCTCTCTCTCCATCTCTCTATCTCCATGTCTGTCAGCTGTCTATCTATCTGGCTAGCAGTTTGTCTGTATCTTTGCTGCTGGTATGGAAGACGTGTGTCACATTATGCTGGTTGAGTGTGATGTAAAAATGCATGTTAAGTGTTGTAATTATTGTAACAAACTCGTAAATTGTGATATGAATGGTCAGTAGACCTACACTGCAAAATAAACTGATCATTGTGATATTATATGGATATATACCTATCGTTTTATGTCTTTTATGCCATCAATTCCTCTAAATGGGGGCTAACGCTGCAAAATCCATCTAAGTTATGCTACACATCAAATTTAGGGTCAGTTTTTTTTTAATAACTTTATTTTTCAGTCAGCTTACAACAACAGGCTGGAACAATATCGAAAAAAATAACAATAATCAACAGGTTATGATGATTCTCCACTGTAGTGATAGTGATAATGATCGATGGTTACAGTGGTGAAAATAATGACGGTACTAGGGTCAGTTTTATATTACTGTATTCTTCTACTGCAACAACTACAACAACAACAACAATAACAACAACAGCAGCAGCAACAGCACGGCAATAGCAACAACAACACTAACACCACAATCACCTCTTCTAAAGAGAAACAATCTTCATTTCACACCTTTCGCTGTCCAGTCACAACAGAACATTGATGATTGAAGAAATTGAAGAGACTGGCCAAAGAGTCATGGGTTAAACGAATTTTATGTTATCCATTTACAATAAAATAGAAAGGGAAAAAAACTAATGAAGTGTCAGATAGTATTGTTTGTAAGTGACAGCTGTAATTGCCTTGACTGGATATAGCATTTGTCAGTTGTCAGGGATTGGCATACACTGTCAACATCCTTAATTGATGCAACATTAGCTACGCAAAACCTGATCTTCCCAAGCCAGAACACCGACGGACAAGAGAAAGGAAAACTACTATGATAGCAGTATTTTTTATCTGTCACTTTTTCATCTCTTTCGGATGCACCATTTAGACTCCATGTATGTCGAAATCGGATTCCTCCAATTACTTATCAGTCGAAAGAAAAAGAAATAATAGTTGTTGTTTTTTTTTCCTTCTTTGCGTCTATTAATTATCCTTGCATAAGAAGAAGTAATTAATGCCCATTTCTGATTAGTCCAACTGCTCAGCGCTGCCAAAGAGGCAAAATCACCTCCTGACGTCCTCCCCTCGTGGTACTAAACAACGCCGACGGCTTGAAAAACAAACAAGACGGTGCCGCGGATAGAGAGAGGCAATAAAACTGGACATTGCGAGTGCCAATAAGTAGCACACTAAGTAGGGCGTGTGTATTACGCTGATAAGACAATAGGGGGAAGAGAATGCGGGAGGGCTTGGCTGAAAAATCGATCGATAATTAAACATCTCGACAGCAGTGTACACATACACTGGCCCATTGCAGTGACGGTAAATATACATGAGGCTGCCCTCGTGACCTCCCCAGTGTGCTCGCTCGCTCGCGTACGGTTGACTCATCTTTATCATTTTCAACTTGAATTAAATTGAATTTGTCCTCTAAATAATGGCTTCCTCTAATCCTGTAAAGAGAAACCTCAAGACTCTTTCCATTGAGTCGAATATTAACATGCTCCAGGAAATCGACAGAGGTGCGATGTCGAAGAATGTCATAGCTGAGAAATATGGCGTTCCCGTTAGCACGCTTTCTACGATCTTGACAAACCGGGAACAAGTGGAAAAAGCGGCGGCCTCTTCATCTATTAAGCTACTACTCAGAGCGATTTCTTAGAAAAAGAAATAATCCCATTTAAAATACTTCCCCAATATGCCATCTTTAGTTACATCCCCTGTTGAATTACCCTCGTAACCTCCCCAGGGTGCTGGCTCGCTCGCATACGGTTGACCCGCCTTGGAAATCGTTAGTCGAATCCTGATTTCTCCAACTCATTGGGGTGGTCCCAGCGAACAGCGAACAGTTAAGCGGACTCGACTGTAGTGATTTTTTTTTCCCTTCTTTGCGTCTGTTAATTATCCTTGCATTAGAAGAAGTAATTAATGCCCATTTCTGATTAGTCCAACTGCCCAGCGCTGCCATAGAGGCAAAATCACCTCCTGGCGTTCTCCCCACGTGGTACCAAACAACGCCGACGGCTTGAAAAACAAACGAGACGGAGCCGTGGATGGAGAGAGGCAATAAAACTGGACACTGCGAGTGCCATTAACCGCAGCACAATAAGTAGGGCGTGTGTATTACACCACCGCTGATAAGACAGTAGGGGGAAGAGAATGCGCCAGGGCTCGGCGGCGCTGAAAAATTGATCGATAATCAAGCATCTCGACAGCATTGTGTAGGGCTTACAACGCATCTGACCTAGGCGATCTTACTATAAGATCGCCTAGCATCTGACCCAATGCACCGTGACGGTATATATAAACAAGAGGTTGCCTTCGCATACGGTTGACTGGCCTTGGAAATTGTGAGTGAGTCGAATTCTGATTCGTCGAACTCACTAGGGTGGTCCCAGCGAATTGGAGCTAAGCGGACTCGACTGATCTTGTTACCAAAGGCTCCCTGAAATTCATGAACGGATTAACCATACAATGTTTGCTATGAATAAAGAGGACCTTTGGACAGAGATTTTATTTTCTGCCCTTGTCGTGTTCAGTAAGTTCTATTCTATTTCATTTCAGTGAAATTAGTAGTCTAATAGAGAGCTTTTACTGTTTTTCGTTGATTCATCGGCATTGACAGCAGCAGCGGTAATACTGATAGTAGATTACATCTAGTGAAGTTAATGGCAGTAGAAGTAATAACAGAAAGAGTGTGTGTTCATTGTTTTTGCAGTTGTTGTGATCATTGTTTGTTGTTGTTGTTGCAGCACCAGTAGCGTAGTAAATGTGTGGCGGTGGCAGTTTTATTGGTGACAAGTGATAGTCGTACGTTGTAGAGATATTGGTATAGCTTTTATAACTAAAATGTAACATGTATTTTGCGATGGTCAGTAACATTTTTAATTCAATTCAGTGCAGTTTACTATTAGTGCAGCATGCTCTCTACGGTGGAAGTCTTCCATTAAAAGAATTACAGAAGTTATGTGAGCAGGTTTATCCTACTCAATGTATCCAACTTACCGCGGCCGGTGCACAAATAGACAAAACGTCGGAGCTGTTCACTTCCGCTTTCTGATGTGTAGTGTGGACGACTGTGACATACTCAACTATAATTACACTCGTCTTTACTATAATATGATATGTTTATTTACAAAGCCAGGTAATACCTAGGGTCAATAATATTTGAGTGATTAGTTATTAAACTGCAGTCGTTCTGTCTGAGAAAAAAAAATGCACTGGGGTTTGAGCACTGTGAAATATAGGTAGGGTAGCCTAGCTTGGGGCAATTTCGACCGATTCAGGAATTCTCGCTAGACTAGTCTACGTACGGCTGTAGCAGTATCGAAACTTTGTGCTTCACAGGTAGGGGTTCAAAATCAAGTTCTGTCATTTCCCTTATCGTTTATAGTGTTTTTTTTTTTTTGTTTGCTCACGCTCACTACGGATAATTCAGCTTTTAGGTTAGGGACACTACTTGACTACCGTGGTGTATTTCGACTAGGCATGGGCCAGTTTCAACCACTGCCTGGGGCAATTCCGACCACAGTTGGGGCAGTTCAGACCAACAAATTCTTAGGCTATAGGTGCTGTCCAGGTGTCATTAAAAAAGACCATCCATACATAATCAATATCAATCGCCTGAACAAATCAATAGCCTAGTGTATGACTGTTAAGGGACGATATAATGTCGGCTATGTCGAAGGACAGCACCGCAACGATAAAGATACAGTTCATTTAGTCATAGACAGGTCATGGACTATATCGATATTTCGACTAAATCAGTGCTATTGTTAAAGAAAGCCATACTGTCTAATTTGAGAGAGTTCAGTGGCAGCTCAGCCCTACATGTTAGTCTAGGCCTACCCACTAAACCTTACAGTACTTACACAGGCCTGGGGATATTTTAATAACCACTCTACATTAATTCAGTGTCTTACATTACAGGGCTATGTGTAATATGTTCCCATTTTAGTCTAATCGTATGCTTATGGCCAGATGATCACACTAACATTAGAAATAAGGAAGAAATGAAAAAAAGAAAACCCATTTCTCTTCCATTGGTTATAATGCAAGAGTGTTTTTTGCCTTGATTTCAACTTGATGCTTTTTTAAGGGCTGTCTTGGTTCTCGGTTCAGTCAATATCTGGAATTATGATCGACAGTTGACTTATGAAGTGCTTAAGAATGAGCTGATATTCACATTAGATTATTAGAACTGCAAAGCTGAGGGCGCTCCAATAGAATAAAATTATACAATGTTGATGCATTAGTCAGTTCACGGTCATGTCTCAGAGAAAGGAATTTCCACAAAGAGACAAATGAAAATTACCATGTTTAAATGCATTGTGAATGAGATAAATGACATTAATAAATGCTTATTGTCTTTCTGCTGGTATTCGGGATAGACATGTACAGGTTGACATAGGAAAAACGATGCCAATGTCATCTGTAGTGAACAGTTATATTCTTCAAATTACAGTGGTCAACACCTGAGTCATAGGTCAATCAACTCAACGATATCTGTTTAAACAGAAATGTGTTTACTAAAATACTGATTTTTTTTTTTTTTCTGTTCAAAGATGCCTAGTTCAAATCAGACGAGAGCTTTTGCCGGTGAAGAATCTAACAACAAGAATATTTAAGCACACAACTGTTAATGTTAACACCAGGTTTGGGTTTCAGGATCGAAAAGGTCTGCAAAAATGCAGAATGTGCATGACTGAAAAACTTCAGGAAAACTAGGAACGTTTGAAATCTCAGCCACGGTCACATGGGGTCTTAGACGCGCTAGGTCTGAGCAAAACGTCAAGCTTACAAATGCGCTTGCAGAATACGAGCGTGGAAATGTCCGTGACGCGAAGAGTGCAGGTCACCCCAGTATACACCACTAGTGAGAGTCTCAGACAAATTCTGGTGCATGATTTAGAGTTGTCGCATACAACATTAAAACTAAAGATGGACATGTACGTCAAAAACAATTTTCTGTTTTCCAGTACTTTTTCTTTCTGAAAATTATCCATGGTGCCCACCGAGCCACTTTCTCAAAGAGAGAACACTGTTCTGTTACCGTGCGGATGTTGAATATGGCGCACTCAGGAGAGCTAGAGTGACCGGGATTTGCTCTTGCGTCTAAGAGTTATTCTTCTTCCCCGAGCAGCAGTGGCTTGTGGCAAAAATGATGACGTCACTGAAGTTCCAGCAGCTAGAGACACCTTTATCTGACAATGTATTACTCAGCTTTCAATTAAGGTTCTGGTCATCCAAAATCAAAAGTAAAGCTTGACCGTGGAAACTGAGTAAAGTATTCTGCATTTCTATTGCCTCAGCACGATTTCATGTGACACAGCTGCCATTTATGGTGGAATTAAAAAAATGAACACCCATGTGTTCTCCTTTGTCCGCAGAGCACTAGCTAGACAGCTTGGCCCTGCGGCTAGAGCGTATTTGATGGAAGCTTATGGCCACCTCACAACGTGGGTGTAAGAATTCGGACTTTGCATAATGTAACCCTGTCATGGATAAGCAAAGACATTATATCATCTGTACAGACATTTTGAAGACTGTTTTATTGGAATAACAGGGTATCACATAAATTAACATGGTCTGTAGGATGATTCAGCTTCCCTTTTAAAGTTTAAATATAAACTCAGTGATCTTGACATTGATGCCAGGGTACTAATATGTAATTGGTTTCAGACCAAAATGGAAGGTGAACTAGGACGTCTAGTTTTCAGACGAAGCATAGTGCTTGGTATCCAGCTACATCAAATGAAAAAAAAAAATATCTCTTGGGCTGGTCAGCCACCGGCGTATGTACTTGAAAGGCCTTTAACAAGTTTAACAAGTTTAAGTTTAACAAGTTTATTTCGAATAAGCCCAGACCACAGCCATGGCACATGAGCAAAATACAATATGCAACAGGACAGCACATGACATTTTAAGCGCTACAGCTACTAACATCACACATGTTCACAAAGCATTGTTACGGTCACGTGCATTCACAACGTTCTCATACATTTCACATTTAACAATAATATGTAACACTCACTTTTACTAATAATCATTCAGTCCTTATAGTATACACTTCTGTTCTCTTCTAAATACTTAATAGCTATATACATGTTATTGGAATGTTTGTAACGCAACTTCAATGAATTTAGCCAATTTAACTAAAACATTCGTTTTCTTACTCTCAAACAGCTCCTTTGCCTTAAACATGTTGGGTCGTACATAATATCTTCTATCCAAAAATCTGTGCCGTTCAGTCATTAACTGTTCACATTCAAATAAAACATGGAATTCATCTCCTAGACTACTGCAGAAATAACATTTTCTATTCTCTAGCTCTTTTCCCTCCCATCTCCCCGTTTCTATAGGTAGCTTATGGTTGCATGTCCTAAATCGTGTAATTATTCTTCTGACACGAAATGACAGTAAGTCCAGATAATCTTCACATTTCAGTTCCTGTTTCAGACATCTATAAAACTTTCCTTTACTTGAATTCTCTACCTCTATCCTCCATCTCTGTATAAACTTATCCCTCAATCGTCTATCAACTTCAGCTAACGCTCTTTGACTACAGAGTGCCTGCCCTTGACTAATCCAGATTTCGTGGAGGCCCAATTGATTAAGAATTTCCTCTATTTTTGATAACCATAAAGACTTTGTATAATTATTATGATGATAATGGTAAAGCACGTCATACATAACTTTAGACAACTTGGTAATTTTTCCAGTCACTAATTTTAACCAGAATGCGATCATTTTTCTTTCAACATCATATTGTAGTGGAAAGCAGCCCGTTTCTCCACGCAAAAGGAAGGAAGCAGTATTATTATTTACACCAAGCAATTTCTTAAGAAATCTCAACTGCACTCTCTCTATGATTATTATGTCTTCGTGTCCCCAAATTTCACATCCATATAGCAATACTGGTTTGACGAGTGTATCAAACAAGTGCACTTGACAACTAACAGCTAGGTCCAACGCTTTACTTCTTGCCATAATTCCATACATGGCTTTCGTACCCTTTTCCATATTATACTTTTTAGCTTTTACAAACTTTTTATTCTTATTGAAACTTAGCCCAAGGTATTTGTATTCAGATACTATTTCTAATTTTGCCGTTCCTATGTAAAATTCTGCATTACGTCCCTTTCTTCCGAATATCATTATTTTTGTTTTCTCAGTATTAATTTTCAGTTTCCATGTTTCACAGTATTTCCAGTAGGCTGCCAAAGCTTTCTTCATATCGCTACAATTGCTTGTTATCAGTACAGTATCATCGGCATATAATAATGTCAGGAGCTTGAGATACACGTTTAAATTGTCGTTATCTAGCACATCTATACCTTTAACGTTTTGTTCACTAAGAAAAGTTTCAAGATCATTAAGGTACAGACAGAAGACCAGGCAGGAGAGGTTTTCTCCTTGCCTGATGCCGACTTTACACGGAAATGTTTCTGAACACTCTGTATCATTTATTTTAATGAAGGATTTTGTTTGTCTATACATGGAATGTACTGTTTTTAGGAAATTTCCGTTAATACCGTTCTCGAAAAGTTTCCGAAACAGCCCCTCCCTCCATACAGAATCGTAGGCCTTAGCCAGGTCTATAAAGGCACAATAGAGTGATTTATGTTTAATTCCAGCATATTCCAGCAACGCAGACAGCACGAACATATGGTCTGTAGTTGAATAGCCTGTTCGAAACCCCGCTTGGTTTTCACTTAGGCGGCCTGCATTAGAAAGATAACTGGACAATTTGTTATTGAGTATAGAAGTAAACAACTTGCTCAAGCAACTTAATAGAGTAATAGGCCTATAATTTTCTGGGTTTTTTTCATCTCCTTTCTTTTTGTAGATAGGCACAATGGCCCCTATAGTCCACGCTTCCGGGTATATTCCATGCTCAAATATCTGATTAAAGAGTTTAATATACACTGGCATAAGTATGTCAACAGAGTATTTTATATATTCGTTCTTTATTAAATCGATTCCGACTGCTTTCCCATTAGAAAGCCTTTTAACTGCTTCACCTATTTCCCTCTCAGTAATCCTTTCATTCAGATCGCCGTTTATTTCATCATTACTGCTTTCATACGGTATGTTTACATATTCTTCTTCATCTATTACATCACCTTCGTTTACGTTTTTAAAGTGTTCATACAAGTCGCTTACATTTGCTATACCATTTAATTTGTTTGCTTTCCTATTCAGTATTTTCCAGAAATACATAGGGTCATTAGTTTTGGCACTAGTCAGCTTTTCTTTGAGCTCTCTTTTATAGTCCAGTATAGCCTTGTTCATTACTTTTTTATATTCTTTGCTCTTAATTTGTAGGACGTCATAATCTTTATCGAATTTCGTAATATTGAAAATCTTTCTGGCCTTATTATAATCTTTCCGTGCATTACGACATTCTGCATTAAACCACTCTTTATGGGTATTTGTTTCTCTATGTCTAGATATACTAGATCCACATTGTTTTATGACCCCAAATGTTTTCGTGGCGGCATCTGTCAAAATTTCACATAACTTATTCGTTGCAGCATTTATATGATCATTAGTAATTACTGTTTTTTCCTCCGTATCGTTAAGGTGAGTTACAAGCTCCTCTACCTTTTTCATATTAATATTTAACAAATATTTGAACTTTTGATCGCTTTTCCACACACGCGGTCTAATCACGCTACGTTTGGTATGTGATTGGGGCTCAACCTCTCGATCACATTTCTCCGCGGTCGAGGTCTCGTGAACAATGTCCGCCGCTCGCAGCGTCAGCTCAACTGCGTTGTGAACATCAGATAAAAGGGGGGAGAACTCATGAACAAATAGGTCAGGTTACAATCACAGAAATGCACAGCTTGGATGGTCTTTAGCAGTCATGACCTGACTCCAGGATGATGACGATGACCAAGAAATGTTACATTGTCATGCTCAAGGCGGTTCTGGAAAGCATTAGGACAGCGCCATTTTTACCGTAACTGCCAATGGCTCAGCATTGCAAATATCACTCTCTCGTGATTGAAGGACAAGTCTGTAACATGGTATCCAGCTACATCATCAGACTTTTGGACTTTGAGCTTGTTCCACATTTACCTGATTTCAACTCTCTTAATTCCCCCCAAGCTACATAAAGAACAGGCTTTATTAAGCAGCTTCAGAAAGTACCAACAAATGCAGCACAACACAGAGAATAAGATCCACAACATTGCTTTTCCAACATGTCAGCTTGTTATACCGAACTTTGATTTGAGGATGCTGCCATGCCTTGAGATAGGAGGAGGGAAAATAGATTAACATTCCTTACAAGGGCTGATGGCAGCCTTTTTAATTTGGTGGATGGTCATGCAGGGAATAACTCATGCTCTCGTCAAAAACTAAGTTCTTATTTATGATACAGATTGAGGAAAACATGCAATACCATTTTTCATTGTAATGTTATATGTTGAACGATGAAATTTGTTTGTGTTCATTTTGCGCACATTTTTGCCGCAAAAATTTTGGTACGTGTTTTATTTGAGTTTTATTATAATATTATATACAGTCGAGTCCATGTATATCGAAATCAGATACTTCAAATTTCTTATTAGTCAAAAGAAAAAGAAATAACAAGGTATTTTTTCTTTCTTTGCATCTATTAATTGCCTTCGCATAACAAGAAGTAATTAAAGGCTATTTCTTATTACTCAAACTGCCTAGCACTGTCACAGAGGCAAAAATCACCTCCTGGTGTATGGTGCCAAACAACGCTGACGGCTTGAAATTTAAACACTGATAAGATAGTGGGGGGAAGAGAATGTGTGAGGCCCTGGCGGTGCCGGAAAATCGATAGATAATCAAGCATCTTGGCAGCAGTGTGTACATTAATGCATCTGGCCCAATGCACCGTGACGGTATGTAAACAAGAGGCTGCCCTCATGACCTCTCCAGGGTGCTCGGTCGCGCACATATGGTTGACTCACCTTCGAAATCGTGAGTCGAATTCTGATTACTCAAGTTCAATGGGGTGGTCCCAGCAAATTTGAGTTAAGTGGACTAAACTGTTTTAGAAAGGTAATATTTTTTTTCCCACAATATAGACCATGGTTAGATATTTTACATGTTAGTTTTTTCAGCATTTGATTGATTGTTGAAAAGTGACCACCTCACGTGTCTTCTATAGGAGATGTATTGCTAGTTACATGTATCTAATTATCCTTTGTCCTGACTCAAAACTACAGTTTTGAGCCTAACTTTCTATCCGTAAGCATCATATCATTTTATACTGTCCTACAATATAACCACTTTTATCAGAAATATATCCAGTAAATTTAGCGTCTTATTTAGATTAAATTAAATAAAGAACCCATAGACACAACACCAAAACATGTTGTTCTGGTGTTATGCTAAGCCCAAATGACTGCCAAAATGCCACTGGTTGTCACATTTCTAAAGAAAAAGTATGGACAGCTGTGTGTCCCATGACACATTGAAAAATCCCTATTTTAAAGTATGGGTGCCTGTTTGCCCTACGACAGCCTTAACAACATTTATTCTTTTATTTTTCAATAAAAAAAAAAAATACCAAATATATCAAAGTGAAGCTAATTAGGAACTTGAGAAATACTTGAACTATGGAGGCGAAATAACTTTTCTTTCAGAAGTTAAACGAATTTGAAAACACCTCTGGGGCATAAAATAGCCATGACAGCCGGTGAAGATTAATATGTATTCATTATTTCAGTTATGACAGAAGCTATTATATCACTTATTATAGTGTACAGTTTGAAAGAAGTGTAAAGCGGGTTTCACTGATTGAGCAGCAGAAGAGAACTCAGAAATGTCAATGCTTGTATGATGCTATTTCTCACATTCTGGTGATGATATCTACTGTCTTTGACTTTGGGGGTGGCAAGGAGATAGAATACATGAATCTGTTAAGCTCTGATGAAGCTTTTGATTTTTATGAGAATTTTAATGTTGTGAAGCTCAGATTTTCTGACAGACAAAACTGCCCCAAGAATGGGATATTGCTTTGTGCATGCTACAGTTGCAAAATTAAACAATGAGGTTACCTGTTTGCATTTTTCTCGGGTAGCTCACTGGATGTCCTTTCAGATGATACCAAGTTTAGGTAATATTATCCAGTGGAATAGCTTTCTATAGGTTTGAAAAGCACAGTTACAAACTACTATTGTCAGTCTCCATTAGATTTACAAATGAATCATGCTTTTCTTCCTTTTTTTTTTTGTCCAGTATGATGCTCTTTTAGTGGTAAAATGTTCAGATCATTTTATTTTGCTTTGATTTTCAGATGGAGTTTTGAAACACAGGGGATTGACTATATTTCAACACAAATGAAGCAAAATCAAGCTGCCTTCTATAGACCTATATGGAGGATAAATCACATCATGACCTAGACTCTGACTGTGATACTGATTTTTATTTGGAAGTAAAGTCTGAAGTTAAGCATGAGGCAGTAGATGTTCCAGAACATGTACAGGACACCATTGAGGAGAATTATTCAGAAATCAAGGAAATACAATGGACATGTGTGAAGACCAAAGAAGAGAGTGAAAACAGTGCAGTATCAGATACAGTGAATCACGACTGTACTTTGGATACAATCACAGAAGATTTGAACACAGATGTTTTATGTGACATTGGGGATAATTTAGGATCAGATGTAAGTACACTCGGGTCCATGTATGTCGAAATCGGATTCCTCCAATTACTTATTAGTCGACACAAAAAGAATTAAAAGTTTTTTTCGTTCTTTCTGTCTATTAATTATCCTTGCATTAGAAGAGGTAATTAATGCCCATTTCTGATTAGTCCAACTGCCCAGCGCTGCCACAGAAGCAAAATCACCTCCTGGCGTCCTCCCCACGCAGTACCAAACAACGCCGACGGCTTGAAAAACAAACGAGACGGTGCCGTGGATAGAGAGAGGCAATAAAACTGGACACTGCAAGTGCCATTAACCGTAGCACAATATGTAGGGCGTGTGTATTACATCACCGCTGATAAAACAGTAGGGGAAAGAGAATGTGCGAGGGCTCGGCGGTGCTGAAAAATCGATCGATAATCAAGCACCTCGACAGCATTGTGTAGGGCTTACAATGCATCTGGCCCAATGCACCGTGACGGTATATAAACAAGAGGCTGCCTTCATGACCTTCCCAGTGTGCTCGCTCACTCGCATTCTGATTCGTCAAACTCACTAGGATGGTCCCAGCGAATTGGAGCTAAGCGGATTCGACTGTATTATGGATCCAGTGCAATTAATGAAAAGAAGATTGTAGAAAGTATGATGATACGAAACAAACAACTTACAAAGTGGATCTCACTTATTAATTCCAAAATAATTCAAACCATACTCTTAATTTGATCACTGATTGTTTTACATAATTTTTTGTATAGGTACTTAAGAGACATAATATCCCCATATATATAATTCGAATCAAAGCCAGATGCACAAACTGTGGAAATCTAAAGAGTAATGGGAAAAAAATGTTGCATTCATGCAGTTAGGGAATGTACAGTTTTCTTGTTACCAGTGCATTGACTCTTGTTAATAGGTTTTGGGATATATTTTGGGAGTGCTTGCATGTGTAGGTGTCCTCATTCTTTAGGGCAGGTGACTATAACTGACAAATATTATTGTATCATATTACACCTTTGAGCACACATTGATTCATATCCCATTTCTTTTCTACTATTCTTCCAACACATTGTTGAATTTGTTTGTTTCTTTTTTTTTTTCAGTCGTGCATCAACATGTCCAAGAACAGCTTCATGATTTCATCGGCTAAGACAATGAAACCAAAAAGGGCAAGAAAGTGCATGTCTCTAGACATGGAGACGAAACTGAAGATGCTGAGAGAAGTGGACCAAAAACTGATGCCCAAGAAAGCAATTGCCAGAAAGTATGTAATTCCTCCTTCCACTTTGTCCACCATAATAAAAAATCGGGAGCAGTTGGAGAAGATACGGGACTCATCTTGTATGGACTTAGGGAGGAAACGAATGCGATTAAGCAGGCTGCCAGTTATTGATAAGGCCTTGCTTGTGTGGCTTAAGAATGCCAAAGCCACACACACACCAGTATCAAATCCTGATTTGGCAGAGAAAGCCGAGGAGTTGGCGAAGGAAATGGGTCTTGAGTTTCAGGCGGGGCCTGGGTGGCTCCATCGCTTCAAACGACGGCATGCAAATGTCTTTAGGGCAGACTCTGATGCGAATGTTTCTAGGACAGACTCCAATGCAGATGTGTCTAGGACAGATTCTGATGCAAATGTCCCCACGATAGACTCTGAAGCAAATGTTTCTAGGACAGACTCTGATGCAGATGTGTCTCGGGCAGATTCTGATGCAAATATCCCCACGATAAACTCTGAAGCAAACGTTCCTAGGACAGACTCTGATGCAGATGTATCCAGGACAGAATCTGATACAAATGTCATTAAGATGGACTCTGATACAAATGTCTTCAGGGCATGCTTTGATGACCCTGACCCTGATGTACGTAAGTCATCTGTGCAAGACACTTTGGAATCAAGCAAGAAATCAGAGCCAGTGGAATTGGTGGAGGAAGACAGGAACCCTGCCGCACCCACCACTGTCAGAGAGGCTAGAGAGGCTCTACACATCCTAAAGAAGTATGTCCGTGAACAGTCGGTGGCTGGATTGTTAGATGACATAAAGGAACTGGAAGTCAAGTTAGAACCCTACTTTAAGCAGAAGGTGAAGCAGAAGGTGATAACAGACTTTTTTAAGAGACAGAAATTAACCTAAACTTTGCAACTCTTCCAAAATCTGATTCCTGGTGCTTGGGGGAAAAAAAAAATTGCAAAGATTTCCATAGTTTGGCCTTCCTCTCCCCAGAAACAAACAGAAGCATCAGTTGAGGTGAATGCCCCCCAAAAAAGAAGTCATTAGATCAATCTAGTCATTGTGTTGGGAAGAGGTGGGGGGG
>JAWQUT010000660.1:279593-300183 GCA_033807755.1 Ellobium chinense
TTTTTTTTTTTTTTTTTTTTAAATTTTGTTCTTAAAATGATTTGATGTTCCTATCAACGTATTTATTATGTCTTCCCTAAGTATCACTTACATCAACACAGATACATTCCTAACAGAGAAAAGCTTCTCGTTAAATTTTAATTATGTTTTACTGAAAACCATTATCCTCCTAAACGAGCATACTATCATAGAGATCGTGTCATACTTTTTTTCTCGTTTGAAGGGAAACCAAGTTGTTGCCAGAATGAATCTCTCCTTGTCAGGACCATGTGTCAGTTACAGCACAAAAAGCAAATGAATAAATCTGTAGGAATCAGCTCTGACATGTCTCTGTTGTAGTGGTGGATCAGAGTGAAAGACAATGCCACAGTGCGAGATTTTGGCTAAATTGCAAGAAGGAAGGGTTGGGGGAAAGGGAGGGAGGGGGTTGGGGCAAGGAGGTAGTACTAAAAATTGATTGGTGGTTGCGTTGATCTGTTGCGTTTTTTTCGATGATCGTCGGTAGAGAATAGTTTTGTATAACCGGTCCTTTCACTTGAGACTAGTATTTGTGTAAAATCAGCCCTTTCACTTGTGACGTACATCGCCATCTTGCGGTGGTTAAGGTGTGGTTGTATATACTATACTCGATCATAACAAAACCCGTCGTCTGGAGCGCAACCTGTTGCTGATAGGGACGACAATACTGTTAAAACCTCTCACTGGGCAGTCCTTTCATCTACTTCACTAGAAATCTCACGCTGATATTGATAAATATCTTCTCTTTGATCTGACATTTAGTTCCGCCAGCAGACAACACGCGGGGTTACTGTTATCCATTACAAGGTTTGCTTACACAGAGAGACAGAGAGACAAAGAGAGAGTGATTGATTGAGAGAGAGAGAGAGAGAGAGAGAGAGAGAGAGAGAGACAGACAGACAGACAGACAGACAAAAAGGGAGAAGGAGGGAGAGTAGAGAGAGAATGTGAGAGCAAGAGAGACAGACCAACAGACAGACATAAAGGAAGATAGAGAGGGAGAGACAGAGGTAGAAAGAGAGAGACAGACAGACAGACAGACGAACGAAAAGGGAGAAGGACAAGGAGAGAGGTAGGGAGAGAGAAACAAACGGAGAGACAAAAAGGGAGAAGAAAGAGAGGTAGAGAGAAAGAGAGAGCAACAGAGACAGACAGACAGACAAAAAGGGAGAAGGAGAGAGACAGAGAGAGGGAGGGAGAAAAAGAAAAAAATATCACAGAAACAATACATTTATTTATTTGTTTCATGCATGTAAACATGCGGCAGACGGCCATCTTTGCACCTATGCCACTGCGTTAGTTGGTGGGGGTGCCGGGCTGCATGAACTGGCACATGGTAAAAGAGGCGAACTCTGTCTTGCACACTCCCCCCATAACTGCCATATAGCAAGGTGGCGTACTATCTGGGCAATATTTCTCGAAGCACGCCCCGGCATCAGCAGCGGCCTTAGTACAGAATGTTTGTAAATCTTGGCATGATATTGGCACAAATAATGCAAGAAAGAAGATAACCCTGGCTAAACTCATTTCCATGTTGAACCTCGTCCAGTAGGAGCTGCACACGTAACTGCAAAAAAAAAATAAATAAATAAAAAAGAGGTGGGGGAGGGAGGGGGAAGAAGAACATGTGGATGATTACTTTTCTTAGTCCCTTTTATACCACGAGTTATTGCTCATTGTGGCATAGTCATGCCTGCGGATGTGGTCCTCTCACGTCTTACGAAATAGATATTCAGGTGATAGTAGTCCCGACCCCTCCCCTCCCCTCCCGCTCTTCCCCTCATGCCCATCTGTGCCCACGTCCGCTTCAAGGGACGGTGGCTACCTGGCTACTGGACGTGCAAAGTACAGTGAAACCTCGCTATACCGCCACCCGTTATACCGCCATTCCCGCATACCGCCAGCTTTTCGCCGTGGAACGGATCTGACACCTATACCAAGTCACTAAAAATCTCGTTATACGGCCATCCGCCATCCGCCAACAGTTTAACTGTTACATTCATAACTTGAGTATAGTAAATATTGCTCGTTATACCGCCAACGTAAATTTAAACCCCACTCCCCACCTCTACCTAAATCCAGCTAAGAAGGAACATTACTTGGCGCCACAGTCTGTGATTGTTACTCAAGCACCAATCCTACTACACACTCTTCGCTTTTAGGAAGCGAAGTCCTGATAGGCCTACTGATGGGGCATACAGTGGGAAAGGCGGGTCACAGTTCAATCTCCTCTCGCTCAATAGGCCTAAAGAGTTTGCGAACGAATGTAAGCGCGCGCGAGGTGATGCTTCGAATGGTTCGCACCAGTCGCGGGGTACGATGCAAACAGCACACATTGATCTATGACGTAGGTCTCGCACTCGTGTGATTCTCCGACCCGGATGTGTAATGTGTAGTAGTCAACTTCTTTCCTTATCATCCTCCAACTTGACACATGCGCTTCCAATCCTTAGTTCTTGCTTGTTTTTAATTTTAACTCTATTGTTTTAAAATCAACTCAAGTTCTTAAACACAAAATAGCAACAACAACAACAAAATACAAATGAAAGCAATGTAAACTTCAAAATGACAACGAAGGTTTATGTCTAGTGGAGAGATAAGGGAGATAACTGCATTATTTTAGACATGTTAGCCAGTCCAAGGTTGGTAAATTACTTATTTCCCTTGTTCTACATGGTATTTTCGTTATACCGCCATTCTCGTTATACCGCCATTTTTCTGTTTGTCCTTTACTTGGCGGTATAACGAAGTTTCAGTGTAGTGCCTTATGGTTACACACGCGCATTAATTTTGAGGTCACTTCTTAAGGATGATCTATTTATCACATCGGGTTTTTTTTTTCCTCCCTCTCAGGGACCCAGTGACCTTAGCTGTGGCCTGTTCTAATGCAGTTGTCACTTTCCTGGCCAGTTTAGATTAAACTAAAACAGCACTATTTCGGGTCAGAGGTTTGAAAAAAATAGGGACTGCCAATGTGCTAACCGCTTGTTCTCCTAAAACAGCCTGAGGTCTCATGTGGCTTTTCATGGGGGTGCGGGTGGGTGAAAAGAGGAGGCACAGCCGAAAACCTCACTTATCATGGGCTATTAAAAGTAATGTACAGTATTTGTTTAGACCAGATGCTTATCTCCATTACTGGTGAGTGGGAATAGCCAACGAAAATTATGGCTGGAGTGATGGCAATGGACAGTACATATTAAAACATGGCAAAAAAAGATTTGGGCGTATGTAGCCTTGTCTCTTTAGCTGACGGGCTGCTCTGGTGCCGCTAAGGTAGAACCAGATCTCATCTTTACATCGGAACAGTATAATTATAAAAAAAATGGCATGCCAGCGCCAACCGTGCGATGCAGCTGTCAAATTTTGCAGCCTGTTGTCAGCTGATCGGCCGTAGAACAACACGCGGATCGGTTATTATCCATAACAATGGGTCATGCAAAAACGGAAGACTGGATCCAGTGCGGCTCGCGCTACTAGAGTTAAGATACACCATTCCTACGTTATTTAGTAGAGATAGCGCCTAGCCGGCTTAAATAACAATCCGGAAGAGCGAACTATTGTGCCTTCACAAAAATAAAAAAAACAAAGGACACGATTTCCCTTTCAATATTTTTCTTTTTTTTTGTTTTTTTTGTTTTCCCAACGAACAGATTGTTTCAAAATTGTGTATGGGCCCCTAACTTAATTTGTCTTAGCGGAAAAAAAAATTGCTTTCCCTCTCTCCGCTGCTCGTGGTGAATGTTTTCTTCATAATCGTTAACACAAAAGGTGTAAGGTGATCCACTACTCTACCCATATAGAATTTAGTGCATTAGATTTTACACATGTATCTGAGACACAGAAATGCGCGTACTTACAGAAGCATTCAGTTGTAATACTTTTTAAAATTTGATTCTCGTTATGTTACTTTGATAGACAGCCGCTTCCCTTAGTTTCACCTAACTTCTGCTGAGAAACTCGTTAGAACCCTTATGTAAGTATATTATTATATATAATTAATATATGCCTTGACGTGTCTTTGATACGCTATGAAATCTGGTTGTAAAGTAACGACTGTATTTTGAGATAACGTTTTCCTAAAATCACCATCCACAACAGAAAAAAACAACAACAACAACAAAAAACAAGCAAACTTGGAAAAGGGCACTGCTCGCCCCAATAATGAACTATACTTTTCTCAAGGAAAGAGTAGTGGATCGCCATAATGTTTGGTGCTTTTACAGCAACCTGAAGTGAACGGAAAACACCAAAGCATCTCTTTCGTGAACTTCAGTTATACATATCTTACTCCCAGTAAAGGAAAATAACAGATGTAAAGGAGAAAATCAAATTGCAGAGGATGAGACTAGATTGACTACCTGTTCTACGAATATGAATCAACATGGCAGAGTAAGGATCAATAATATATATCATTGGACAGTTGACAGTAATCTGCTGTTACGTTGATGAAGAGAAAGAAACAAAAAAAATGAGGTAAGTAAAGTGTAGCCTATGACTAACTTGCCTTGCTAAATTTCAGCGCTGACTACGGGCGCCACCTTTCATCTCTTGTAAAACAATCATTCTTCTTGTTCTTGTCTAATCAATAATAATAATAATAATAATAATGATGATAATAATAATAATGATAATAATAATAATAATAATAGTAATAATAATAATAACAATAATAGCAATACTAACAACAGTAATAATAATAATTATCAGTGCATCTCGTATCCAAACACGCGACTTCACATTATCATTTCCCCACCAAGCCTGATCACTTTAAGACATTATACGCTCCCTGGGGAGCATACAGTGCTGCTGCCATCGACAGTACTGATCACTAACATGTTGACAATATCTTCCACTGCCTAAACCCAGCTACCTATTTTAAAGACGGCATGACTGAAGAAAATGTAAATGTAAATGCTTTCCAAAGGCACTTACAACATGTCCATGTTCCTGAATCGAACCCACGACTTTTAGATCTTAAATCCAACGCCTTAACCGTCCGTCTCCTTAGAGAACGTAATTAATTCGAAATCTTTCTCATAATATTGTCTTTCCACTAACCACCGGTTGCTGGGCCACGGAAAGAGACGACATAAGAGTATTTAGCTTCACACAGCACTAACAGCAATAATAATAAATGAGTAAATGAATGAGAAGAAAGGCAGCCGAGCTTGGATAAGTGCGCCTCTGTATATTTTGTGAACAACATTACTGTTACCTGTCATCACATACAACTGGATGTTGTATTACCCCAATAAAACCTGTTAGATTGGTATTGTTATTAATGTTACTGATGCCGTTTCCAGCAACAAGTAAACAAGTAGTCTACATAACATAATACATACCTCTTGGTGTCTCGCTTGTTTTGCTGATATAACTTGTACAAAACGTCGATGATTTTATAGCCCCCAAGAGAACATAAGTCATTGACCTGCAACAGAACAAAGTGCCTTTGTATGACAAGTTGTAGTGAATATTAAGTACCCTTTATATCACGTTATAAAGTATCAACATTTCAGATTCATTAATTCAAACTGAATCTATTTCTTTATCATCCAGATAGATCTTGATGATAACTACACATAAATAGGTGTTTGGCACATACAGGCTTTCGAAGAAGTAACAGATTGTTATCCCATCATACTGTTTTATTCTGGCCAGGACATTTGATCGCACGAGTCAGAATGTTGTGATTACAACAAGCGCACACACACACACACACACACACACAAACGTGGCAGTTTAACACTCTGTTCCAAATTTTACTCTGAAAGTTTCCACGAGCTTGGACCAGTCATAAAATAGCTGTGTTAAATACATGTTTAATCCTTGTGATACGGTGTAAGAATATATTCCATCGCTATGTTTGAAAGCGGCAACAGACTATATAGGCATATTCTTGCAGAATCCTGAGCGCGGTGATAGAATATTTTGCAGTCCAGTGGCCAGAAGACACCGAGTGCTACGGTAGCTATTCGTCAAGCAGCGAGCAAGAAGCTGGGCCCAGCGTTATGAATGTTAAAATTATGATTTAATGCGTTTAATGCGTTCTAAATTAAACACCAGCCATGTTAAACGATTCATTGGAACATGATATTTGAAAAAATATAGTATTTTGAAAAAAAAGACATACAAATTTTATTTTTTATTTTTTTTCACAAACCTTGGCAATAATCAACCGATATAGACTGTTTCAAATGTTGTTAAAAAACAAAACAAACAACAAAACAAAACACACACACACACACACACACACACACACACACACACACACACACACCACACACACACACACACACACACACACACACACACACACATCATAATGGACCAGATCAGACGAGGCAAGCTGTGGTAACTGGTTTGATTATATCGTTGCTCCAGCATTATTCATTTAACAACTCACACAAGCTGGAGTCGCCACCCGCAGCGTTATGCTTAGCACGTTACACTTGCCTTGTTGCCTGGTTATACAGTCGACTCGGCTTAATCGCCCTTTCTCGGGATCACGGAAACAAGTGGGCGATTAAGCGGAGAAGGTAATTTCGGCCATATTTTTGGTAATGGGATTAAATTTTTTTGACGTCGTAGTTTAATGTCGTGCATTGACGCCTCCTAGTCGCCAGATTCAGGACAAACTTAAGTTTGACGGTGTTGTAGCGCACAAAATGTTTGATCTCCGCGGTCTCTCTCATTGGTCACTCGCAGAAGCCCAGCAGACAATAAGGAGTAGGATGGCACGGTCGGGATCGACCGTTCATCCACATAACACGTTCTCTGATCTAGCCGAAACCCGCCAGACAGGCGCAATCAAAGTGTGGGGGGAGGAGACTATACGGCTTTCGGCGCATTAGCATTATCAGACGGGCGACGGCGTAGATGCGTAGCGTGGGACGAAGGAGGACAAGGGGAGGGGGAGATGGGGAGGAAAGGCTTATCACATCTATTTCGGCGTGGCACCTGTCACTCAGTCAACCGGTCTGTCATTTGTCGCGCAGTTAAACCGTCTGTGTACATATTTGTTGTAGTCCTTCAACCGCTGGTCTTTGAAATTACGGGAGCTGAAGAGTGGGCGATTATCCGGAGTGAGAGGCGATTATTCAGTGACTTTTATAATGCAAAAATTCTGTTCCCTGGGAAACGAGCCGATTAAGCGGAAAAGGCGATTAAGCGGACGGCGATTAAGCGGAGTCGATTGTACTTGGTTCGTGTTCAACTGACGTCATTGGACACCTGCGACGCCTGCTTCTTTCTACAACCTCCAACCATCGACAACACACCAACAACACAACAAATGTAGATATACGCATTTGTCCCAGATGCAATGGGCTGTCAAGAACGTATTGCTGACAAATCAAGGGGCTATAATTATTATTATTATTATCACCATCAACCTTTGTTCGTTACCGGCCGCTCTGATCGTTTTGAATAGATGCATGTTACCTCCTGTAAGGCGCTGGCGATTTCTTCTTCACCCAGAGATATTTCTTGCGGCTTTAGAATGGACAAAGAAGGTGTGGGGTCAGATATCCGCAATTTCGAGACCTAAATGGAGCAGCGTGGTTGAGTAGTTGCAGCGTTGGACTCGAGATCCAAAGGCCGTGGGTTCGATTCCCGATCACAATACATGATTTTGTAAGTGTCCTAAGAAATCACTTCATCCATATTTTCCTCAGTCCACCTCATCTGGTTATTGGCAGTGGAAGATATTATCACAGTTCTCATGATCAGCGACTGTAAATGACAGCGGCACTGTACCTTGCTCAAAGAGTTGATAAAATCCTAGAGTGGTCTGGCCTGCTGGGAATAATACATGTGTGAAATCACGTGAGCCGACATTGTGCTGAAAAGGAGACTTATGAACCTCACTAGACTAATAAAATTATATCACCATAGCTATAATATATTATTATTATTATCAAATTATTATTATCAAATTATTATTATCATTTTATTATTACTATTACTATTATTATTATTATTAGTAGTAGTAGTAGTAGTAGTAGTAGTAGTATAGTATTATTGTTATTATTATTACAATTGTAGTAGTAGCAGTATTATCCTTTCTGGTGCAGTGATAGAATATAATCTACATTGCGCTTGCTACGTGTATACATACTCGTATCTCCTTGCAGAGCGTCAAGGGCGAAAGTAGTTTTGCACCCCAGAGGCAGACATCACAAGCAACGGCCTTTATGCGTAATTGTGTTCACGCAGCCAGTGAGAGGCTGGACCTAAGGCACCTCACATTTCTAGAGTTAGAGTATGTCTTGGATTTAATTAATTTTCTTANGACTGCCAATGAGCTAATCCCCTGTACTCTTGAAATAGCCTGAGGCCTCAAGTGGCTTTTCAAACGAGGAGACACTGCAAAAAACTTTACCGGTTATGGGCTATTAGAAGTAATGTATTTGTTTAGATCAGATGCTCATCTCCATTATTGGTTAATGGGAATAGCCAACGAAACTAATAGCTGGAGTGACGGCAATGGACAGTACATAGTAAAATAATAATCTTATATTATAAAAAAACTCGTGAAATTTTGTAACAGCCATATCTCGACTATTTGTGCACTAACCAGCCCAAAATTTTGCATACACCTTCATTTTGGTCTGAAGATGATTCTTTTGGTAATTTCTTCGCCTTAAACGGTCCGCAAGTATTATTTTGATAATTATATAAATTTTCTTTGTTTCGTGAATACTGTCCCACTTGGGTGTTTTTTAATGGACCATACGTCATTGGTTTTTGCGGTTCGCTTCTGAAATGTTTACCTCCGGTCCCCGAAGTTGAAACCGAGCATTTGTATCATGTTTGTATCATATGCCGGGTCGAGAATAATATGTACATAGCAGAGTCGATCACCGGAGTGAACATAACCATCGGTACGGAAAGGAGCAGAATCAATAGAATGACTTTCGCCATGTGAACCACCAGTGCGAATACTGGTGCTTTCCGATAGAAAGATGCAAGTCCTAGACTTGGCCGTGCCAACAGCCAAATAAAGCTTCCTCCCATGCACATCGTGGGGATTAATTTCTCCTTTGATTTCATCATGTGTAAGTCACAAACCGACCATTTCTGGTCCTTTTTTTTTTTTACAAATTGATGCGCAGCGCTGTTCCTGATTGTCTCAGAAATATGTAAAAAAATGGATTTTCCCGTATCCAAATTACCTGTTCCAATTTTTAAACTGAGGTTTATGCTCATGACGTCACTACTATTGTGGTGTCTGCAGTCAAATTGGTGTTTTGAGGCCAAATTCTTCAAATATGGCGGGTTGTTAGAGAAGCTGGCGTTGAGAAAAATCATTAATTTTAATCGTTTTCTTATTTCTTTTTATTTTCAGCCTAACCGATATGTTGCACACAATGACGTGTGTGAGCACAATAATTACCTACAGAGGAGCGGTGTTAATGTTGTAGATGAAGTCTGGTAGTTTCCTTCGCACCATAACACCGCAAATTTTGCGGGTGCTTTGACTAGTATAGCAAAAAGATTTGGGCGCGCGTAACCTTTTACTGTAGAGTACAGTGCATTACTGTAGTAGGCACTGCCTTTTTTTCCAAATTCAATAAGCCTACATTTTGTATGCGAGATTGTACACCACCGCGCTGGAAAAAAAAGGACAACTTTATCTCAAAATACAGTTATGACTTCACCATCAACTTAGACTTAGACACATTAATGCACATTACGACAGAAATATCTAATATTATTATATCTTGCACATGTGCTACTTTTTTTTGATAAACTGCCATAGCTGCAGACTGCAAATTTGACGTGAGGGTACAAAACGATGCTTCGATCGTCTTAATGGCTTTCGAATTTTGTTATTTTAATATCCTTGAATTAAGAAAAAAATATTTTCCAAATGTCCGGTCCCACTTTGGCTAATGGCAAACCCGAAACGTCAGGAATCGAAACAGAGATTTGCGGAAGTTTTCATTGGTGGGAACGGCAATGCAGGCGGCGAGAGGAGGGGATGGAGAGACACACATACACACACAATATGAAAACGGTTCAGTTAGATTTGGTCATTCCCTCTCACTACCTTATCCATCAGCTAATTTGCAATGTTTGTGAAATTAGGATAATGTTAAGGCTGACTCTCAAAGACAGCATTAAAATAAACAGCCTGTGTATTTATGGGCCTTAATGTCTCTTTGGTGTGTGCAAGAAATCTAGTGAGGAAGTAACAGCTGTACATTCCTGACGTCAACATCTACAACAGAAAAGAAAAAAAAATCCATTTTGTAGCACTTAGGTATTCAAGTTTGCTTTATACTAAATACGAATAGGGCACTCCACACCACAATAATACACTATACCATCCAATAAAAGGTTGTCTATATTATCGTTTTGTCTCTTCATACCAATACACTGTAGCATAGCATACGTGTTCGTTGTATCTCATCGCTCCATCTATGTAGAACGCAACGCAGTACTTTTAAACATACATTGTTTATTCAAAATAAATATATAGTGATGATTTTTATCTCACATCTGTAATATTATATCAGTAGGTTTAGAAACGGCAAGCACAGTATGAATTGCATATTTTATCATACAAATGTATTTCATTTAGACTCCACCTCATCCCACCGAAATACGTATTAAATTACCTGTAAAAGGGGGGGGGGGGCGCNGGGGGGGGGCGCCACCTGAGGGCCTTTTTCTAAATGCTTGGTGCCACATGATTTTAACACTTGATTTTTAGACTCAGCAAGGTCAAATTAGTGGAAAACAGTCAAACTTTTTGTTACAATTTATTAAGGTTGCTATGGAGACGGCCGCCATCTTGAATTTTCTATTTAGAAAACGGTCAACTTCAAAAGGAGACTCCTCCTCCAGATGAAATGCAATCCAACTGAAATTCCACACATGCATTCTGATACATAATGTCTACAAAGTAACAGAGAGTTATTTTTGATAAAATGACAAAAAAATATTTTATGAATTTTCAAAATTGGTACGTATCAGAATATCAATTTTCCCCCATGTTTTGGCCTCCACCAACATATTTCCTGAAAAAAAAAATCCAAATGTCTCTCTGTTACTTTTTTTTGTACACCTATAAACGGCTTATATACCAAATTCCGTAAAGACTAGTTCGTAAATTATGATGGAGTTTCAAATTATGTGTTGAAAAGTATAGCTTTGAGAAAAATGCGTTTGAAAATTTCACACACAAAAAACGTCTGAAAAACTGTACTGACATCAATACATGCCCGGCTGATAGGCTGGGCCATCTTCCTCAGCCTCCTTTTCCTGTCTAGCATTGTCTTGGGCATTATGATAATCACAACAATTCAGGATCACAAAGAAAAATTAGGCTGCTAATCCTTAGGCACCCCCTGCCTGTCAGGTATTCACGTGCTAACCTAACTGTAGAGTTTATCCACAGTTTTGCTATGCAAGAGCTTGGGAGACAATACACACTTGAAAAATTCCGAAAATACACACAGTTCTTTCCCAGATGGAGTTAATGTTTGCTGAAGAAGCCAACAATTCTAGTCTATTTCTGAGCTTGTCACAGATAATACAGATAGCGCAAGCTTCACTTCGGATGTTTCCGGCTCGTGTCCGCCAACCCTCGGCCGCCATTTTGTTTGGTCTTGTGCGGGTTTGTTTGTGCTCTGCAATGGATGGCAGAGCTCAGGCTGTAAGCCTGAAGGGTGCACGGTTTTGTCACGCCATAAACTGCAGCAACAACAGCAAAACATCTGCAGATGAACGAACGAACAAGAGAGTTCGTTTCCATCAATTCCCCGACCCCGTGAAAGAAAAAGACAGGTAAGACTTTCCACCTTTCGACCGAGTACGAACGGCAGTCACCGTCAATACATGATGATGTGATCCATTCCAGAAACAAGTTCATTATTCATGACTGATTATCATTATGATCTGTGGGGTTATTTTGTAGATGAGCCTAGAATATAGATAGAATTGAGATCTTGTATCTACCTTTATGTATGGAGATCTTGATCTGTTAGGCCTATAGACTAGTCTAGTTGGATCCTATAGAACTCACTTGATTTTGATTCAAGTTTGGTTGGAAAATTAAGCTGTCAACCAGTTGTGAAAAGGGAAGGCAGCTAGAAGACCGTATTATTGGAATGTTATTATATTTAAATCTATACTAGATCAGTTCTATGACAGTTGTATGCTCATTTTAATGTTAGCACCATCCTGTACGTGAGTAGTTTTCACCTATTTAATGATCAATAAAGGTGTTTTCAATACTGCACCAGGATGGTGTGGGACATCTGGAACACCCCGTATACTTAAATGTCTCAGCAGTTTGAAATACCTTGTTATTGCATGCATTGAGTGTCTGAAACAGGTTGAAATTTCATTTCTTGTCATATTGAATTCATTATCTCAAAGGTTGTGTTTTGGCAAAAACAAAAGTTAAGCTACAGCTTTGTGAAAAGCGTTAGTTTAAGCCATTGATTTTAAATTTTCACAACTTGTTTCTACAAAGATGTGCGTAGGTATAATTTGAGTGTCAGAGGCATTAAAGTCTTTATTTAACTTTTTTTTTTTTTGTTCAGTCTTCGGATATCAGTGCCATGTTCATCATCTGTTAGTGTAATTTTCTTTTGAGAATACAGACAAGCTTTTTGTGTGGATTTTGTGGATATAAACAAATAAATCTGATATTAGGCCTACCTTGAACTCTGTTTTATTTATTGTGCGATGGATTATTGAATGGGTGTATTCTGTATTGCTGTCTCTTTTTGTGGCACGGAAGCACAGTTACTATGTGTAAACCAGAGGCTAGAATGGAATCGACGTTCCCTTCTGATCATGGGATCCGTGGTTGCACACCAAAAATATAGTAGAACTCGCCATACCTGAACACAAGTTACTCTAATTCACGGCTTCCCCGAATAATTTACATTGTCCCATTTATTATTTCCTTATTATTTGTGCACATATTCCTAGAATTACGCAATAATCGATCAAAATACTGTGGTCCCTGGGAGTTCGAGTTATCCGGGTTCTACTGTAGTATTTCTTACTTCATCGGTAGCTCAGAGATAGAGTGTTTGTAACTGGGAGCAAGAGGTCAGTGTTAGCCTGACTATAATCTTGGCAGTGGCCGTGGTCATTTTGGTTGACAGTCAATGGAGCACTTCTTCCTTATCTTGAATTTTCTGTATTTCTTTGTGTCTTCCTCTTGCTCATTATAATCGTATTCTTATTCTTAAGACATAGGTTGCTATTTCTTCCAATAAAATCCCAGTCACAACACATTCAAATGAATCATAACGAATGACAAATAAACCCAGGACACCCCCCCCCCCCCCCCCCCCCCCCCCCCCCCAAATGATCCGAAGAATCAAAAACTCAAGTAGATCTGGCAAAATATTAATAAGAATGGTTGGACAGACTTCTAGCTAGATTACCTGCCGAGCTGTAATTCTGCTACCATAACCATACCATTACTAGTTCTGCCAAGATCTAGATATCTATTTTATGTGTGCTGGTTTCTAGATCTACGTAGGCTCATCCATCAACATCTAAATCTGGTCTAGATCTGGTCTAGTTTAGATCTAGACTATCTGTTAGGCTACCCAGACTGACTGGTGGTTGGAAATAAAGAATGCAGTAAAACGAGATGAAACAATTTTTTTTACATGGCATAATGCAGCGAGAGCCTTCACCTCTTCCAAAATCAAAACCTCTCGAACTCTAAACATACCCAAACTCACACACGCACTAGCGCTAATCGATAGGAAAAGATAGTAAGCGTCCTTGATTACTAGGCATGCCCAGACCAAACAAAATGGCGGCGTCTTCGCGAGGGCATCCCCCGTATTTGTGACGTCACGGCACAGCTTGCTCTATCTGTATTTTTTATAGTCTGTGGTGCTTGTTGCTACGGATTTTGTCTTTGGATTCTTATGGAATTTCCCTCCCGTGGGAAAACATTGTGCACCACCAAGAGTCTCTAGCTTTCTTACAAACTCTCTCAACTCCAAACTATATATTTCACTCCAGTTTCTTTGAGTAATTGGTCACAGCTGACCGTGTCGTTCCTGTTGAAAAGCGAAACTGCGAAACGTACGACAGAGGTTTCCATAATTTTTTTTTTTTTTAGCCGTGCCAAATCGCATGCAAGAACCTAAACAGGTCTGGAAAGGACCTCTCGGGAAGCGTATACGCTACTGGGGCCCCGATTTGAAATAATAACAAACCATTTTTTACTACGAACTGTCCATGTATTGGATATACGTGGGTTTTAGGAGTAGGATCTTTCTAGAAGCATTAGAGCAACATAACAGGCAGATCGTTCTTTGGGTCGTATTCAGTGGGCTATGATAGAAGCCCAGTCATTGAAATACCAAAAAGTCTGAGAGAATAGCATGTACATTTGTATAATAAAGTATTCATTTTTTATCTAAAATCCGTTTGAGCCAAAAATTTTACATTGATTTCGAAAGAGCCAAGTCTGGCAACCCCGCATGAGAAGATGCGATAGTCTCGATCTTCGATACAAATACACATGTGGCGATTACATTTTTTTTTTTTGCATTTCGATTGATTAGACTGAGTAGATCTACAGATCTACTTGCAAACAAATATTCGATACAAACGTTTGTCAATGATTACCTGATACCGCCCCGAATCTACGACTAGGCGGACGGTAACTTCCGCCTTCGTTCTTTATTTCATAATTATTTCTCCCTTGGTTTGCACGCTGGACGGCGGTGGCAAGTGGTACGACAGTTCCGTTTGGCGGAATCATTTTTTTGAATGGCGGAAACGCAAAACCGATCTAGCGGAAATTCTACCATCTGGCGGAAAATTCTCACCTAGTCTATGGCTACGTACTCATTCTCAACCCGGCATCTGACACAAATGCTTGGTTTCAACTTCGGGGACGGGAAGTAAACATTTCATTTCAGGGGTGAACTGCAAAAACCAATGACGTATGGTCTATTTAAAAATACTGAACTGGGACAGTATTCACGAAACAAAGTAAGTTTTCGTAATTATCAAAATAATACTTACGGACCGTGTAAGGGGAAGAAATTATCAAAAGAAACACCGTCAGACCAAAAGGAAGGCGTATGCAAAATTTTGGGCTGGTTGGTGCACACATGGTCAAGATATGGCCCCTACAAAATTTCACGAGTTTGTTTATAATATAAGATAGCTTGCATTCTACAAAGGTACTTTCATGGTCTTTTTGTTCGTAGATGCAAACGTCATTATGTGGGTTTACCCTCTATTATCTAAATCTACAGTGCTTACTGCAGTTTACCACGCAAACTGACTCAAAAACAATGTACTTCAGTTTACTGATATAAGTCCTTTTCGCAGCTTTCACCACAACACTTAAGAGTTCACGTCATGGTTCGGCCTGAAAATTCAACTTTAAACATATATTTTTGTTGAGTGTGCATGCACAGTACATGTTTGGAGCCACATCTGTTGGACCTAAAATCAATACCACCCTTTGTGCCGAAAGGAGTTTGGAGTCGATGGTCACCGTTATGGGCTTTAAAATGTTTGAAGGTATCGGTGAAAACACGACATCTAGAGCTTAATCTCTTCATTGCGGTTGATGGTATGCAATGACGATATCAAAAATCCTGACGAGGGCGCAGACAAAAATGCAAGACGATAGTTATGCAAATGAGATACGAGTGATTATCTAACGAAAGGAATTCAGTATGCGCGAGGGCCACGTATGGCGCTCCAGCGGTCTTTTTCTTTTTTTTATTTCATAATATTTCAACTATCTTTTAGCCAACCTAAACATGTGAGAACAGTGAAACTGGTCGATTGTTCTGCATCGTGTATAAATAATCCGCGTGTATTATTATCGTTTCCTTTTCCTCCTGAATAGCTCCCTCGTGGTGGCAGGCAACAGCTCGTGAGTTGAGATTTGGGTGATTTAAAAAGAGTGATTATGAGGATCAAACGTGGGCCAAACTGAAGTGAAAGCTAACATGAAATAAGGGAGGTAAAAAAAAATATTTTACCAATGCTGAACGCGGCGACCCCATGGCAGGAGAAACATAACAAAAACTGTATATCTTTTCCAATATCATATGTTTCCATTATCACTACCACTAAATTCTTAACAATACACGCAATATGAGAGTAAAAATACATTTTTATACATTTGTACAAGAAGAAGAGAATTGCACTTGTCATTAGTCAGCTTGCGCACCTGCGTTCGTTATTTTGAGTCGACGTTATTTTCAGCTGTGCGCATGAGCAGATCCTTTGTTTATCCAAAGTGCGTAGAACCAGCTAACGTTATTCTGAAAGGTGAAGGATCTAAACAGTTTAGCCTTTTGTGCGTTTGAAGAGGTTCTTTTTGCGAGTAGTTAATGTATATATACCTTGTATCAGACCTTGTTTGTGTTATTTTGTAGCAGGAACAAAACATATTACAGTTATCTGTTTCCATAAGGCAGTAAAAAAACTGGAAAATGATATAAGGCTCTGAAAAAAAGCGTGTCTTGAGGAATGCTATGACCGAAGCCTGAAAGTTGCGAATGTTTCATGGTACACGTCTGCTGTTGACACTTTTAGTGAATTTGAAAAACAGTTGAGTTCCACGAATATGTGCAGAACTACTGGATGTTTTGATGTTTATCTGTGTGAAAAAAAAAAAAAAGACCGCATGCAATAGGAATCATGAATTCCTACGACACTACTTTAGATCTGCCAGCCAACGGCTAAGTTTCTACATTAGAATTAATAGACTAGATCTAGTCTAGATCATGATCTGCCGCTCTAGTTTAGATCGAGACATGTAGATCAAAAAATTCACGCACGCCTAACGTTTAAGCAGAGTGATTGCCAGCGCTGGACTCGATTTAGATTTAATTCTAAGGCTAGTCTATCGCTACATAACATAGAGACTCTCACTAGCATACGTCTATAGTTTAGAACTACTTCGATATCCAGTTTGTCTGTGTTCTTGTTACCCTAAAAAGGGATTAACCCCAGAGCACTTACAACTAGAATTGGATCATATCTAGTTTAGGCTAGATCTAGATCTGTTCTCTGTAATAAACTGTACTGACATTTACAGGCACAGATCACTAACATTCTGGCATATCTTCCATTGCCTATAGCCAGATATCCATTTTACAGATGATGGATTAAGGAAAATGTGAAAGAAATGCTTTTCAAAGGCATTACAGCCCCAAAATGAATCACAATTTTGCATGTTCATAATGTACTTTGATGCAGCTATTGAATTTCAATCAGATGAAAATAAAAACTAACAACATAACAGTTATACATGTAATTTATGTTTTTCTTATTTATCTGGTCACAAATTAACCGCTTGAATCCTTCAAAACTTAAAAGGTCTTTCTTTCCACCTCCTTCTCAAGATGCCTGAAGGTCTGTGAGAGATAGCAGAATGTTCATTATTTTTTTTTAAAGCGAGAATGAAATTTTTGAAATAAAAACAACAAAAGCTTTTTTTTTTTTTTTTATCAAAAGGGAATAAAAAGAACGTGACATTAGTTTTGAACAAATACCTGTAAACTAATAATGGTTTGCAATATTTTGATATCCCCTGCTACCAAATGTGTAAAGTTCACTACACATTAATTTGGCCACAGAGACTATAAAATTATATGCATTATATGCAGGTGACATGATTTCTTTCTTTCATAAGATACAGTGGAACGATAATAATAAATCCACCCTTCGGATCAAGTCACTGAGGGTGTGTTACCAAAAGTTTAGGGTTTAAACGGGATGGTTTTTTTTTTTTTTTTTAATAATCAGAACATTTATAACTTTCGTATGAACTTGTCCACATGTCCTAAGTGTAGTGGTGATGCTTCTAACAACAAGTCACAAGTAATGGATTGTATTTACATGGTTTCATTGCTATTGTTTTCAAGAGGCAATGACGATTTGAAATGGCTAGAAAAAAGCGTATAATCTGTTCACAAAATGTATAAACATAAAATACTGTCTGTAGGGAGCCAACAGAAGTGCTGTGAGAGGTCTCTCGCTCTCTTTTGCTTTCATTGCTGAATTTATAGTTTTTAAAGGGAAATCTTGGCCTGTTCAGTTGAAGTAATGGCATAACACCCTTGAAGATCTTAATATAATTATTTACATAGTAGCTGATGGGATCCTGAGCTTGGTCTTTACAGTTACAGACCCTTCTGTGCAACTCTAAATCTTAAATTATTATTGGGGTGGTTTTAAAATATGACGTCAAATCAATCAATCAATCAATCAATCAATCAATCAATCAATCAATCAATCAATCAATCAATCAATCAATCAACCAACCAACCAACCAACCAACCACCCAACCAATCAATCAATCAATCAATCAATCAATCAACCAATCAATCAATCAATCAATCAACATTATCCACAGATTTATCGATCAGACAGTTGACAAGTCAATCGATTCGCAATTTTCTATGGACTTTAGATGCAAGCAAATTGTTCAGTTGTGTGAGGATGCAATAATCTAAGTCGAGGTTATAGGATAGTATCAAGGCAAATTTGCTACATGGGGCAAACATGATCGTAATAACGTTCCAGGTTTATGGCATAAAGTAGAACTGGTGGGACCCCAAGCAAAAGGCGTGAAGAGAGCCTGAAAATGTAGTCGAATTATCTGCGGGATTTGTATTTTTTAATTGTTATGTGTTTTTTTTTAAAGGTCTACGAGTATTATGAATGATAAAGATAGGCCGGTGTGTAGCGAGCAAGTGTTAATCAGTATTGGCGTGTAATGAAGAGGCACTGAATACGATAGCTTCTCCTTAGAAACGCCACTGACGTTGCTACTTTAATTCACAAACCAAGACGCCGTGCAGGAAACATAATACTTCTTTATTGGTAGCAATGTGTAACCAGCAAATAATTCACAAAGCACAGACCATACCAGCCAACTCTCAAATAATTTACAATGCACAGACCATAACAGCCAACTCTCACAACTCTCTCACTCTCGTGCCTTTTATAATAATTTCAGTAGAAATTCTAGAATAAATGACGTCATCATCATATGATGCGCCCAAACAAACATGCTAGTCTAGAAAGTACGAGCAGCAACTTCCAGATTAATTAGAATCAAAACATTCCGATCGCGGCCCCACTCGAACCTTCGGGAAGGCTAATAGTAATACTGCGTTCATTCGAAGCATCCTACCCGAACCCTCGGTAAGGCTAATACTGTGTTTACTCAACGTACCATACGTTCGACCTGACCTTGACACTAGACAGTCTCACTAGCGGTACTGCCGCCGTAGTTAAAAGAGAGAAAAAAAAAACTGACCTCAACAAGGTCGGCCGCTACTAACTCGTAACTGCAACATTCTCGAATCATGAAGGACCGGAGCCGCGTGCGGTCCAGGGCCGTATAACANGGGGGGGGGGGCACTAGCCTAAACAAACAACAAGCATCACAAATGTTACACGGTGAATAGAACATGTTGGCATGGCGAACAATAATGTCAATGACACCACACCCACTTCAGTATTTTGAAATCGATGAGAGCTGCTCCAAAATTCTTGCATTTCCGGTGCCCCACTGTGAAAGTAAATTCCAGACTATTCAGTACATATCTAGTGCACCCTGTATGTGTATGTTAACGTTGTTTGGAGTTTAACGCTTTTGATATCTTCGCTCCGGTAGCGGTACGTTAACAACAAGATCAGACTGCTTTGAGAACTTTCTCAATGCCACGTCGGCGAAAACTTACACAAGTTAGACCAGATAACCGCTGGAACTCTTTTTAACTTATTTTCTCCTAATACTAGAGCGGCACACAGCCTGATCCCAGGTGAGAATCCAAAGGTTTCATTTATGACAAAACTGAAAATTAATTAAAGTTCAGGATAATATGGTCTAAAAGCAGATAGAACCTTTTTGTTCCGAAATAATTAACCAACTGGAAATAGAGACAGGTGGTTCTTTCCTTAAACATAGTCGATACTGGGTATTTCCAGGTGACTGAGTACTTTATCTCAAAATTAGCATGTTAGCAGATGGAGTTTTTTTTTTTTTGGCTCTCAGCCCGCAAAATCTCAATTTATTCAGTCGTTGGAATTCTGCTTGACAAAGAAAGAGAACATTTATCATAAATCGTGACCTCACCGGTTTGGCTCGCTCATAATGAGATCACAGCTTGTTCAAATCATTATGCACAGCTTGCCGCCATAAAGAAACGAAGAAAAGCTCTTATTTATTGATATGCAGCTACTCAACCCAACAGTATATTAAATATTCTTTCACCTTGATACGTATATCCGCTTCATATAGTTTGAATATGCAAAGCATAACACTTCCAAAACGCACTTACATACATAGAGTTAAGGGGAAAGTGGAAAGTCTTGAAAATAACGAGCATTCGGTCATTGATTCGTTCGGCTGTTTTGTACATCGTGTCTCCCTTCCTCCTTCCCCCATCTCCCAGCGACACATTCCTCTGAGCTCCTGTCACATATTATCAAGCGACTGTTACAGTACCATCTGACCTGTGCATATTGTACTCCTGCATAATGGTTAGACTATAAAGTGTAGCATAACACTTCCAAAATGCACTTAAATTCGGGG
>JAWQUT010000661.1:0-12687 GCA_033807755.1 Ellobium chinense
CATACATAATAAAGTCATTTGTCATAGCTCAAAGAGTGTGCATATCAAGGTCACTTCTCCTACAGCGTACATAAAAACGTCATTTGTAATAGATCATAGAGTGTGCATATCAAGGTCATTTTTCACACAGCATACATAATAAAGTCATTTGTCATAGCTCATAGAGTGTGCATATCAAGGTCACTTCTCCTACAGCGTACATAATAACGTCATTTGTAATAGATCATAGAGTGTGCCTATCAAGGTCATTTTTCACACAGCATACATAATAACGTCATTTGTCATAGATCATAGTGTTGCAAACCAAAGTCAGTTCTCATGGATCACAGAGTTGCATATCAAGGTAGAGTAGATCTCCTACACTGTTCAAGATCTTCTCACAGGGGTCATAGTGTCTATATTATGGTCATTTTTTGGAGATCATAAAGTGTGTGTATCACGGCATTTCTCGGAGGCCATAGAGTGTGTGTATATCAGGTCATTTCTCAGAGATCATAGATTGTTCCTGTCAAGCTCAGTTTTTTGGAGAACATAGCTTATTACAGGCCATTCTTGCAGTTATTAACTTTGTGCTAATCAATGTTTTCGAAGACTGTAGAATTGTGACCATCAAGATCATGTTTTCCTTAGGGCAACTCTAACATAAAGGTGATCTGTTCTCAGCGAGTTAGAGTCACTTCCCTTGAATTGCAGAGCAAGCTGATCAACAACATTTTTGGTGATATGTTTTATCGGCTTGGCAAGGTCGATTCTCTCAGTTCAGTTGTTTACTAAATGCTAAAAGTGCTCGCAGTTTGGCAAAGCTACTTAAAGTATTGGGTAGACTTCCACATAAGCTTAGTTGTCACGAACAGGACACGTCCATCCTATTGCTGGGTGACCAGGACAGTTCTTGGTGAGCTTGTGGCTCAACTCCTAGTGGAAGACAATGTTTGGCAGTCAGCGTGAGATGATTTCCCTTGGGTCAGTACATTTGAACATTAATTGTGTTAATGACAGGGTCAAATCCCTTCGAGCCATTACTAACCTGTATACTGTATAGTCTATGTCCCAAATACTCGACTGCAGTTTGTAAGCAAACTATGCCAGTTCTGCTAACTTGGCGAATAATTGCTTGGACATGTCATGTTTAATAATAATGCTTTCTTGAGTCCGGACAGAGTCTCCCTGTGGAACCAACAGTTACCACCAGCTCTACTGGGAAGCAGATGGAATGGTCAATGGCTGCGGGCAAAGCTATACCCGGACGTCATTATTGATGAGCGTTTCAAATTCTTATGTAAAGTCATTCTCCTGACAGAACGCTTTGAGATTAAACTCCTTGCTATGACCTGATAATGCTCGAAGGAAGATTAAACAGAACAGTTCCACTTTATATACAAGCTCGAGGTTTTTTGGCATGGCAAGGCCCGGTCATTTGCTTTACACTAAAGTTGAACAATTGTCTTATGTGTGTGCAAGTTTGTAGTTCGATAGCATGCAAGGATCATTCTAATTGGATCGTTTCAACTCCATACAGAATCTTGGTTTTGTTGAAGGCAAGGTAAGATCTTTCATTCCCTGTAGACGCTTGTGGAATAGAGTTTCAACACAAAAGCTTGGTATTTCTTGGCACAGTCACGTCTTTTTAATTAGGTGACAGTGAGACAGCGCTTTAACTCCATAGTCATGTAGGCTTTGGGAAATATCGCCATCATAAGGTTTGATGAGATGGCTGCTAAAGCACAGTTCAACTCACAGGTAACAGGAATTAGGATTTCTTAGCATGGCGAGTTCATTAGAGATGAAATAGAGGAGAAACTAATCTCCAGATAGATGCCTAGAGTTTCTCTGCGTAGTGAGGTCATTCCAGTTTTGTTATTTATGATCGTTTCACTTTCAAAGCCAGCTTGGCTGTTAAAGAGCTAAATCATTTCACACAGAAGCATAGCTTTTGTTAGAATGATAATGCCGTCGGGCAAAAATGGCAGTTATCTGTATTGGTTGTTGAAAAGTTTAGGTTATGATGGCACCGCTTGTTCAATCTGCCAAGATAAATGTGGCAGTAACAAGCTGTTGGACTCCACTTTAAAGAGTGGGCTTGTTGGCATGGGAAGGTTGTTTTGCGCAGATGACTACTGAACATGGATTTAACTGCATGTAAACTTGATTTTCAATGGCATGGAAATATATATCTCCTACAATGCAAATAGTGATGAAAAGCGGTCTGATTTCACGTTAAAAAGTGAGTTTCATGGCATGGCAAGGTCATTCTCTGTAGATGACTACTGAAGATGAGTTAACTCTGTATGTAGACTTGGTGTTTCTTAGTATGGAGAGGTCAGTCCTCCACGACAGATATGGTAATGGAAAGTGGTTTGACTCCACACTGAAGAGTGAGTGTGATGGCATGGGAAGAGCATTATCTGTAGATGACTTCTGAAGATGGTTGAACTCCACATGTAGACTTGGTATTTATTGCAATAGAAAGGTCTCATGATAAAAGTGGCAATGGAGATCTTTTGGCTCATCGCTAAAAAGTGGGCTTATAGGCATGGCAAAGTCATTTTCCGTTGATGAATATTGAATAAGGATTCAACTCTACATGTAGACTTGGTATTAACCTCACAGGAAGGTCAATCCCGCTAGGAAAACTGGCAATGGAGAGCAGTTTGACACCACGTTGAAAACTGAGCGTTGGTATGGGATATTGGCATAGGTAGGTCATTCTATGTAGATGACCTCTGACGATGGTTCAGCTCCACGTGTAGACCTGGTGTTTATTGGCATGGAAAGGTTTATCCACCAAGATAAATATGGCAATGAACAGCGGTTTGGTTCCACGTTGAGGAATAGATTTTTGGGCATGGCAAGATCATTTTGCATAGATGAATACTGAACGTGGATTTAACTCTACATATAGACCTGATGTTCATCAGCATGGAAAAGTCAACCCTCCAAGATAAAAATGACAATCAGGAGCGGTTTGACTTCACGATGAAGAGTGGCAATGTTGGCATGGCAAGGTCTTTCTGCATAGATTACTTTTGGAGACAGTTAAACTCCATATGTAGACTTGGTGTTTAGTGACATAGAAATGTCAATGTACCAAGTTAGAAATGGTAATGAAGAGCGGTTTGACACCACGTTAAAGAGTGGGTTTATTGGTATGGCAAAGTCAATCTGCTTAGATGAATTTTGAAGATGGTTCAACTCCACTCGTACACGTGGTATTCATTGGCATGGATAATTCAATCTTCCAAGATAGAAATGGCAATGAGGAGCGGTTTGACTTCTCGTTGAAAAATGGGCTTGCTGGCATAGGGAGGTCATTTTATGTGGATGATTACTTAAGATGGCTTTAACAACGCATGTAGTCTTGTTTCCAACGGCATGGAAAGATCTATCCGCCATGATAAAAATGGCAATGAACAGCGGTTTGACTCCACCATGAAGAGTGAACTTGTTGGCATGGGAAGATCACTCTGTGTAGATAGCTATTGAAGATGTGTTCCACTCAACATGTAGTCTTGGTGTTTATTGGATGGAAAAGGCAATTCTCCAAGAAGTAAATGGCAGTGAAAGCTGTTTGATTCCACAAAGAAGTTTGGGTTTGTTGGCATAGAAAGGTCATTTCTCGTAGATGATTGCCGACGAAGAATCAACTCCACATGTAAACTTGGTGTTAAATGGCAAAGAAAGGTCACTCTTTCAAAATGAAAAAAAAAAGGCAATGAAGCGGTGTGACTCCACCTTCAAGAGTGGGCTTGTTGGCATGGGAAGGTCATTCTGTGTAGATGTCTGCTGAAGACAGTTTTAACACCACATGGCATTGAAAGGTCATTGATATTGGACCGCTATTGAAAAGCAACTGATTCCCTAAAAAAGGCAGAGTCAGCGCTTGTTTCTTTATGGCGAAGTCATTCTACTTTGATGCCGAAGCGCATTTTGACGTCATGTAGACTTGTAGGATTTGCGAGGAAGGCAACATGCCCCAGTTTATGTGACTCATGAATGTTTGTGATTCGGTTGCATGTTCTAATCATCTATTTTCGATAACAGTGAAAGACCGATATAAATCTTCAGAAAAGCTTAAACCTCCATAGTATAGCAAAGTCATTCCTCTGAAATTTCAGTTGACGAGTGGTTCAACTTGGCATGGAAACTTTTAGGAGAAGACAATTCTGTTTGGTCCTTTGCTTCAACCCATATACAAATTTGCTTTGTTGACGTAACAGTGTCAGTGTCATTAAAAGACTGTTGAAAAACATGCAGCTCTACATATAGAAACTTAGAGTTTATTGATATAACATGATCATCTTCAGTTGCACTTCTCAGGGTTTGTTGACATAACAACAAGATTTGATGGCTGTATATGTCACTGAAAGAGCGATTAAATTCCAGACACAAACTTCAAATTTATTGGCATGGCCTAGTTATTTCTATAGGCATTTAATGAGCAGATTCAGCTTCATATACATATACATGTACAAAATCGATCTGATGACAGAGCCAGGTCCTTAACCTCATACGGCTCTTGAAAGGTGGTCCTCCATATTCAAGCGTAAGTTTGTTAACACCTCTTTGCCATTCTCCTTTGCTGTAGAAGAAAATCCACAAACAAGCCTGGGTTTGTTTGCAAGGCTTGGTAATTCTCATGACATGACTGTTGATAGCCATTTCAACTCAGCAAGCCAGCTTGGACCTTCTTGTCATGGCAAGGTCATTATCTTGGCTGTTGATTGGCTGCACCGGTCTATACAGAATTAGAATTTTTTTGGCATTATGTAAGCTCCTTGGAAGGCGGTTATTAACATCGGCTGTGAGGAGCAGATTGATTGCACTTAGAAGACAGGAACTGTTTGCATGGCAAGATAGTTTTGTTTAATCTGAGATCGGGGTTCATATTCGATTCAGCTCCACATGTAGTAATAGGGCTTACAGAAATAACACGATTTGTGGCGTTAGATTACAGCTTTAGAACGGTTGAACTCCAAGTACAAACTTAGACTTTGTTTGCACGGTAATTTTATTCTCATTGGCTGTTTAAAATCAGCTCAACTCCACACACATGCTGGGATTTGTTTGCATGGCAAGATCATTCATCGTTTCTCACTGAAGAGTGGTCAGTTTCGAGGAAACTGACATCAGAGCAAAGAGTTAGTACTCTAGCGGTGTAGTAGAGGATGTACGTACATGTCTTTAATCCTCAATGAGCTATACATTTATACGGTCTCTGTTAGGTGGTTAATCTCTGTTTATTAGAGGCAAAGGATTTGTTGACAAGAGCGGTTTGACTCCATGTGCAAGTTTGGAAGATTTTTGCATGACAGGATCATCCCTCTTTGAAAGCTGTTAATAAGCGATTCAAATCTGCAAATAGACTAACCATTTCTTGACATGGTAATGTCCTCTCAACCCTTGGCTGTTGAAAACGATTTAACTTCTCAAACATCCTTAGGGTTTCTTATCATGGTGGGTCATTCTAACCGACTGTTGTTGTTAAGCGCGGCGTAAGTCCACAAAGAAACTCGGGGTATATAGAGGGTTGTTAGGGTAGAGGGAAGTGGGAGGTGGATCCAGGTCTACATGTAGAATTGGCAAGGAAGGTCATTTCCCCCTTGATAGACGTTGAAATGCTGTTTCTTTTCATAAAAAAGGGTACGGTGTAAGAAGGGAAGGTTATTCAGTTTGCACCATCTCTTGGCATGGAGAACATCTTTCCCTGGGTGGTTGAAGAGTATTTTAACTCTATATCATGGTCATTCTCTTAAGTGGAATCTTGAAGACTAGCCAGCTCACATGCAGGTCAAAGGTTAAGTGGCATGGTAAGAATAGTCTATAATGATGGCTGTTGAGAAGGAATTAAAACACAGTTGTACGTTGTATTGTTTTGATCAATATAGCGAAATGCCTCCCTTATTTTGATACTGTTCGTCTTATTCACTTGCATATCAAGTTTACTTTGGGACCCAGAATCGTGCCACTTAGATGACTTTCTCATCTGTTTGGTCATCTGCACTTGTTCAGGAAACATTTTGTCCAGATATTGAGATCACGTCATACAGACTTTAGAAGTGTTCTTATCAACTCCGATTATAACACATTAAAGTCTGAACTTTACTGTCTGTCTTAAGATNCTAAACGTTCTTTACTTTCTCCTGGACAATAGTTAGATGAACTGGTTGGAAAGGATCGAATATGTTGTTTTGTTTGTTCCTTGAGTTCAGTTGGCAATGTGGGTTGTTTCCCATGACGACCTCTTCTATCAGGGGGCGGTACCGAATCTCTCACTGCCCTCAGTCTCTTGAGTCGAGTCCTACCAATGCCATGGATAGCCATGAAGGCATTGGGACAAATACTTACTGGCGAGTTGTGTACCATGACTGTATAGATGTATGTTGACTGTCTGAAGCCTTTCTGATCTATACTCCTCTCACGTGTTCGTGGTCTCCTTCTCTTTGGCTCTGTAGCTTTCATACAGCCATGTAGGTACACATCCTGCTTATCTCTGTCTGCAAGTTCGTTGAAATCAGTAAACAGTCGACTTCTTTCTTCTTCATTGACTTTTTCAAAACACTTTTGTCTACATTTACAGTCAGCTCCAATGTTTCTAGGTGGAACCTCTCTGCCAGATTTCGTAACATAAGCCTCTCCTCTTGCTACTTTCTTCTTTTTAACATTTTTTGCCCACAACTCTGGATTTTTTCTCTTCTTACTGTGTCCTGACATTTGCTGTCCTTGTTCTTCTCTTTCACACTGGACTGAGGAAGAAGCTAAAGGTTTTTTCGTAATCTCTTTTCTCATGTCGTGCACGCCATCAGTCTGATATTCTTGAGAGGGTTGAGCTCGGCTGACGTTTTCTGACGCAGAGGCTGGGAAATCATTGAGAGAGATAAAATCAGGATCACTTTGGGAATCATTCCAAAGCTGAGAGTTTTGTTCATCGTGGAATACGCTATTGTCGGGACGTTTCTGGACAGTCATACCGTCTGTATTGTCACCACTTGTAATCATGATAATTTTGTCTGGCAGTGAGGAAATGTTTGGTGCATTCATTTCTGTGGCATTTTCTCTAAATACATTTCGTTCTGTTCCACTTTGTTTTTCTACTTCACGTTGGACTGAGAAAGAAGCTGAAGAATTCCTGCTGATCTCTTCACACATGTCTCGGGCGTCATCAATGTGAAATTCTTGAGATAATTGGTCTCGATATCCATTTTCTGAAGCACGACCCGAGATAAAATCAGGGTTTCTTTGAAAATCATTCCGAAGTTGAGAGTTTTGTTCATCGTGGATGAAGCTATGGTCGGGACGACTCTCGACAATCATCCTGTCTTCACTGCAGCCACCT
Source organism: Ellobium chinense (assembly GCA_033807755.1). NCBI lineage: Eukaryota > Metazoa > Mollusca > Gastropoda > Ellobiida > Ellobiidae > Ellobium > Ellobium chinense. The sequence continues at coordinate 7,334 of JAWQUT010000661.1, forward strand.
TCAGTAATTCTAATATTGTCTGGCAATGAGGGAAGGTTTCGTGTATTCATTTCTGCGGCTTTATCTCTAGATACATTCCATCCTGTTCCTCGTGGTTCATATTGTTGCACAGTGTCTCTCAACATATTCAGTTGTTCCTGGCTGTAATCGTATAGTGTGTTTGAGTAAGACGTGAAAGGTGCGTTTTGAATCGACGGAGTTCCATTAGTTCTGTGATCAACATCAAAATCTGAAGGTGAGAGCTCAAAATTCGCGCTGCTGAGTAATTGTGTGTAGTGACTCTGATGTCCAGAGCCTTGATAAGTGTTCACAGTGATGTTGTCTTCTCCCTTTAGAGAGCTCTGACTGATCTGACCAGGATTCTCAATATTATCACTGATTGTGAGTGTTCGTGTTAACGGGATTTCCACCGTGTGCATGTCACTATCACTCACTCCTTCTGATGGACCATCCTTCCGCCCTCCTGTGTCTTGGAGTTGATCAGCACTTTCCTGGTGGCTCGTCCCTGTTAGACAGGATAAGGAATTATTCATGCTTTAAGTCATAGGGAGGGAATTATCCCAAAGGCAAAATGAAAACTTCCATCGTTTGATAAAGACAATTACATCATTTAGAAGAAAAAAAATCCAAATATTGTACGCTACGTAATGAACTAGAAAACTGACAGAAAGAAGTTAACAAATATGCAATATGATTGACGTGAATTGATACACTTGACAGGAAAAAAAAGTGAACCCTCGATTCCTTCAATAACTTTGACAATAATCAATACATATCTTTCAAACTTTGCAACAACAAACGCCGCCATCTAGAGCATAAGCCTTTAGCATCTTAACCTTGTGATGCAGTTACAAACAGAGCAACGGTTCTCTGACATCAGTGACCACGTTTCCAGCTCTGGGGCAATGCGTGAACATATTGTGCACCAAGGTAAGGGTGGATTCAAGTCCATTTTAACGAAATTATTCGGATATTTCAAAGAAAAGAACACAGTAAATTAATATACATGATCTATTAAGGATGTTAATGATCAATCCAGATCATTTTACTGAAACAGATATGTATGCTGTTTATTCAGACATGATGGAGATCAATAGAGAACCATGTCATTGTGTGAGAGGAGAGAAGAGGGAGAGATGTACTTTTGTTGTTTTTTTTAATATTGTAGACTCTATGTCCACTTTCATCAGTCTTGACAAAAATTACCTTTAAAAACAATCGTGTTGAAAAATTTAATCGAATAATACATTTCCCTTTCACCTGTTCTTCCTGAATGAGTATGCTGGACTTCCATCGATCTGGCGTTGGACATTTTAAGTTCTCAGCGGTCCCTTCCTGCCTTACTTCAGAATCCAGGGCAATTCAACATTAATGAAAAATGGATAAACTGAAATGTTTTAGGGAAACATAGAGCAACAAGCGGTTAGGAATGCTTCATAATGGTAGACAATTTCAATATTTTTCAGCCATAAATCCGGAGCTCAAATCTGAAGTGCATTTTTTTAAACATCCTTGTCAAAGTTGAGTGCTTAGCATGTTGTGCGGTGTAGGTGGAACTCCATGAAATTTTAAGTGGATTAAATATACTATGTGAAAATTCTACAAGATTATCTGAAAAGCGCTAAATTTTATGATCAAAATGGAGGGTTCACTTTTTTGTGTATGTCACCCTATTTACAACAGGTCACGTCATGAATTACGGCATTCCTGTAGGTTTCAATGTGAGGGGTTTTGACCAGCCGACCAAAGACACGGAAAAACTGGGAAAAGATCAAAGGTGATAATGGGCCTAAGTGGTCGATATGGCAAACATTAATGTAACTTTCTGATTGACAACCTTTCAGAACCTCGCTAGAAACTCGTGAGTACGACAAATTTATGGGTCATTTCATAAATCTGATATCAAACAAGCACTCATTATAGATCCTCTATATATAATATATATATTAGAGAGAGAGAGAGAGAGAGTGTGTACTCAGTTTAATCGTAATTCTTTCCAAGCTACCGAGGAATTGTGAATAAGCGGAGTTGACTGTACCAGTTAAAGTCGACAGTAGTCGCACTGTAGAGTGAACAGTCCACGTAAAGACAAACCCAGTTCTCAGTCAGAAAGATGTAAGTAATGACTAGCAGAGAATGTGAAAACATTTACTTTTCAGTTCTTTTCAATACTGAGCAGTTTCTTTTCCACGGTAAACATTTTCCTCTTAAGGTTAAAGCGACAATTTTTAAACAAATTTTCAAAAAAGAAAAAAGAAAAATACTCAGTTTACCTGAAAACGATGTGTCGTGTTGAACATTCGATTCATGTCTGTCTTTGCCATGATTTGCATTATCCGGCGTTGACTGCTGTTGACCGATCCCATGTTCCAGGGCTTTTTTGTGATCTTTTACCGCGAGTCCATCATTATTTTGTAAATTAATCATTGCACCATAGCGTATCAACATGTGACTTATACTTTTGTGACCATTCATTACACTTTTATGCAGAGGTGTATTTCCATTTTGGTCTTGCACATTGACGAAGGCTTTATTGCTCAGTAAGATCTTCACATTTTCTTCATGGCCTTCCTCTGTGCTCAGATGTAATGGAGTCCGCCCATATATTGTCTTTACATTCACTGAGGCTCCTTTAGAGATCAGAAACTCGACGATTTTCTTGCGGCCAAACTGGGTTGCAAAATGAAGTGCAGTTTGTTCATCTTTGTCACCCGCATCAACTAAAGCTCCGTCTCCGTGATCTAGTAACAATTCAACAATGTCTTTATGACCTGCCTTTGCACTGTAATGTAGTGGAGTTCTTCTGTCATCGTCTATTACATTAACTTGGGCACCTCTCTCTAGTAACAATTCAACAATGTCTTTATGACCTGCCCATGCACTGTAATGTAGTGGAGTTCTTCTGTCATCGTCTATTACATTAACTTGGGCACCTCTCTCTAGTAACAATTCAACAATGTCTTTATGACCTGCCCATGCACTGTAATGTAGTGGAGTTCTTCTGTCATCGTCTATTACATTAACTTGGGCACCTCTCTCTAGTAACAATTCAACAATGTCTTTATGACCTGCCCATGCACTGTAATGTAGTGGAGTTCTTCTGTCATCGTCTATTACATTAACTTGGGCACCTCTCTCTAGTAACAATTCAACAATGTCTTTATGACCTGCCCATGCACTGTAATGTAGTGGAGTTCTTCTGTCATCGTCTATTACATTAACTTGGGCACCTCTCTCTAGNTCCAGTCTTCTACATTGACTTGAGCACCTCTCTCTAGTAACAATTCAACAATGTCTTCATAACCTGCCTTTGCACTGTAATGTAGTGGAGTTCTTTTACTCCAGTCTTCTACATTGACTTGAGCACCTCTCTCTAGTAACAATTCAACAATGTCTTTATGACCTGCCTCTGCACTGTCATGTAGTGGAGTTCTTTTCGCATAGTCTTCTACACTGACTTGAGCACCTCTCTCTAGTAACAATTCAACAATGTCTTTATGACCTGCCTTTGCACTGTAATGTAGTGGAGTGCTTTTCCCGTTGTCTATTACACTGACTTGAGCACCTCTCTCTAGTAACAATTCAACAATGTCTTTATGACCTGCTTCTGTACTGTAATGTAGTGGAGTTTTTCTGTCATCGTCTATTACATTAACTTGGGCACCTCTCTCTAGTAACAATTCAACAATGTCTTTATGACCTGCCCCTGCACTGTCATGTAGTGGAGTTCTTCCCTCCTTGTCTTCTACATTGACTTGAGCACCTCTCTCTAGTAACAATTCAACAATGTCTTTATGACCTGCCTTTGCACTGTAATGTAGTGGAGTTCTTTTTATACAGTCTTCTACATTGACTTGAGCACCTCTCTCTAGTAACAATTCAACAATGTCTTTATGACCTGCCTCTGCACTGTAATGTAGTGGAGTTCTTTTCCTATTGTCTTTTACACTGACTTGAACACCTCTCTTTAGTAACAATTCAACAATGTCTTTATGACCTGCCTCTGCACTGTAATGTAGTGGAGTTCTTTTCCTATTGTCTATTACATTGACTTGAGCACCTCTCTCTAGTAACAATTCAAGAATGTCTTTATGACCTGCCTCTGCACTGTAATGTAGTGGAATTCTTCCGTACTCGTCTATTGCATTGACTTCGGCACCTCTCTGTAGTAACAATTCAACAATGTCTTTATGACCTGCCTTTGCACTGTAATGTAGTTGAGTTCTTTCGAACGCGTCTATTACACTGACTTGAACACCTCTCTCTAGTAACAATTCAACAATGTGTTCATGACCTGCCCTTGCGCTGTCATGTAGTGGAAGTTGTCTCCACATGTTTACTACATTGACTTGGGCACCGTTCTTTAGCAGCAATTCAAGAATATCTTAACGACTTGTCTCTGTACTGTAATGTAGTGGAGTTCTTCCCTCTTTCTCTATTGCATGGACTTGGGCATCGCTGAGCAGAGGTGACACCTTGGACTGAATATAAACGACATCTAAGGGAATCTTATAGTGTAAGATCCACGTGAAACACAGACCTGAAATATACAAGACATTAATAGAAATTACTTTAGAGTCCTATGGCAACATATAGTGTAAAAGTGACGAATAGAAATTTAACATTTACGACCAAATGAATAATGGGATAGAAGAATGGATCAGACAGACAGACAGACAGATGTACAGACAGACAACACGTGTGTGCGCCTGCATGCGTGCATGCTCTGAGTGTTTGTGTGTATGTGCATGTGTGTGTGTATCTGTGTGCATGATGTGTGTGTGTGTAGTTGTGTGCCTGGGTGCGTGCGTGCTCTGAGTGTGTGTGATTTGTTTGTTTGCGTGTGTGTTTGTGTGTATGTATTTGTATGTGTGTGTGTGTGTAGTTGTGTGCGTGCGTGCGTGCTCTCATGTGCGTATGTGTATTTAGTTTGTGTTTCGTTTTAATTTTGCGAGGCCAGTTGTGATTGCTTAATGAAGACCAGTCTATACGGATATAGATATAGATATAGATATAGATATAGATAGCAACCTGAATCTTTTATGAAGTTTTTCAAGGCACCAAAATACTAAGCGATATCTGCTCTCAAAACTTGACCAAAAACATTTAATCTCACCCCATGAAATGTACTTACTCTCACTGTACCAATTCGCTCCACATACGGGACTTGTTGGTGCATGCAGTGGGGTGAGTTGATGCTATTGTATTGATTGCCTTGTAATGTATATTTGTATAGCTTAACTGACTCAATGTTAGGCCAACAATTGGGGAATATTGTTATATCTTTTCATAAAATACCACCTTTTCCTTTTCCTCTTCCATCTCCTCCTCCTCCTCCTCCTCCTCCTCCTCCT
>JAWQUT010000661.1:26570-53426 GCA_033807755.1 Ellobium chinense
GGGGGGGGCTGAGACACCCTTTCACCAGTCAACAACATCTTCCTACATGGTTGGCAAGGCCTCGTCATCATGCAGTGTCGTCTACCCTACAACCAGCCAGGGGGGGTCACTAGCTTAGACTGGAGTTGAATCTTGCATGAAAAGATACACAGCCTACTTTTTGTTTGTGTGTTCTATTTCTTTTATCAATAGCCTGTTATGGCACATGTGAAAAGGCCTGGCATAGCTAGATGAAGCGTGGCTTTAATTTCTACTGGCCAAAAACACGTATGAGGAGACGTGATGCAAATATATAAACAGGCCAATATATTATAGTGAAATTTGTAATTTTAAAGCGTCCGGAGTATGCCTGTGTGCCGTGTTATATATGTTGCTTTCACTGGGATTATGTAGAATAACTTGAGTCAACCGACCAAAAAGAGTTCATGCCAGTTTGAAAACCTGTAAAAATTCTCACTCACAGAGAGTATGAAAGTGTTTTTATTTTCAAAAGGGTAAGAAAGATGCCAGTTTTGGGGGGAAGTGTCATATCGCTGTTGTTGTAACAGATAAACTGATGATGCTGTGAACTTCGACATTTCTTTCATAAATCCTCTGCTTACACTGATGCTGCATGGTTTGAAGGAAAATTTGCTCGGCACTTTGGGCTAGAAGTTGGTATACAGAGATTTTTTTGCCCCTAACAAGCTAGTCTGTGTGCCCGTCCACACACACTGCACCTAGGCCAGCCAATGAGAGAACGTGGTCATTCAACACCTATTGAATTACGTTCTTAAAAAAGTCACTAAAAACACCCAAGAGGCAGAAATTTAGTCTCATAATGCCAACTTAGCATCCCCAGCCTGGGAATTTTACCGATTTATCTGGACAGTAGGTGATTGATATGCGTGCGCAGCAAGCCGCTATTATAAAAATTGGAACACATCGGTGGGAGGGTTTCCCAATACTGTATTTAGGATACAAACCAATTCCGAAAAACATACTAAGTGGTCAGGTGGAGTAACAAAACCATAAAAAGGACCACCTTTGAGTCAAAAGGAACTTACATACGAAATTTCACGCAATTCTGGGCAGAAATAGCCGAGTTATGCTTCTTCAAGAATAGAGTAAGTTGTTTTTTTTTTTTATATTTTTATAACAGATTTAGCCGCGCTAATCATGAATTCGCAGTACATCAAGCCCAGTTTTGAATTAAAAGAGGTCAAAGTCACCATTAGAGTGACCAATAATAAACAGTTATATGCTCCATATTCGTCCACAAAACAGAGACCTATTGAACTCAAAGTTTATCAGAAAGTTTATTATCAATAAACTATGGATGATGATTGAGGGTGTCTCGTTCAATTGTCACTTTGATCCCTTAAAATTAGCGCCAAAAATATGGAAAACGCTCTGCATACGAACTTCTAGCCAAAGACACCGAACAAATCTTACTTCAAACGGAGCAGTACCAATGTACATAGAGAAGTTTTTAAAGTAATTCGTGTGTATCTAAGTTCACAGCTTAATCAGTGTGTCTGTTACAACAATAAACATATGAAATGTATTCAGAAAGTGTCATCTTTCTTACCACTGTGAAAATGTACACATGTTCATGCTATTTTCGAAAGAGAATTTTGGACAATATTTCAAATTGACATGCACGCCATCATGCACCCCATCATGCACCCCATCATGCACCCCATTTTCATCAAGCAAGGAATATGGTTTATGAAGAAGCTTCGAATTTTTCTCCGAATTATGTTACATTATCCTAATCACACGTTACAAATAGAAAATCAAATTATTAACACATAGAAAACCAAATAATTAACAAATAGAAATTTAAATAATCTTTAACAGATTCCAGACACCGAAACGAGATTTTCCACTAAAATTAAATTTCTTGCATTACATCTCCATCCAGTAATTTTTTTTTTAATGCCACACTTTTGATAGCTGTGTCATGTCTTATAAAATGAGCCACTGAGTGCTAAATATAAAGGAATTGGTGTACAAAACAGTATAATATCTTTTGGTGTAAAGGTTCAACCCTACTTTTGCAAGCTGGCCCCATAATTACCGACTCTGCTGCGGGAAGGCAATTGCTCACCACGACAGATGACAGGCACTCGGGGATATTTTTTAATCTTTTTGAAAAACAGGGAAGGGTTAAAAGTCGACGTGTGAAGTTTCCCGCCAAACTTGGCATGCGGTTGAAGGTCTGTGCTAAAGTCATCATTGATTTGCGGTTAAAATTCTGTGCTAAAGTCATGGCTGACGTGCTGTTAAAATTCTGTGCTAGAGTCATGGCTGACATGCTGTTAAAATTCTGTGCTAAAGTCATGGCTGACATGCGGTTAAAATTCTGTGCTAAAGTCATGGCTGATATGCGGTTGAAGTTCTGTGCTAAAGTCATGATTGACTTGCGGTTGAACTGTGCTAAAGTCATGGTTGAAATGGTGGCCGTGAATTTCAAGCACGATGGCTGAGCAGAACGCCCTAGATGTTCAAAAGTACTAGAGACGAACCATTTGGTCTTTGTCTTCTTTATTTTATTTTAACTCTGATGTCTAAGACGCAGCACTCGCTTGAGAGGATGAAATGTCTGAATGAGGACTCTATAGTCTATACTCTATTTACTCTATACGGCATTTAGAAATCTGAACGGTTCTGAGAATTATCTTAAGGACAATGAAAAGGCCTAAGACAGTATTGATTATTGATAAAATTCTACTTCAAGCAGAAGACCATTAGTTTTTCAAGGATGTGGCAAATATTACTGATGTGTTTATAAAACATTGAACAGCTGCAGCATTTCTGTTGGTGAATTAAACAAAGAAATTGTGAAGGAGAATTAGTCCAAACCAATGTAGGAGGTGGAAGTTTCCAGTGAACGTGGTTTATCCTGTAAGGCGTGAGGCCATTATTTACAGTGGGAGATCGATACGATGGTCAAAACTGGTTTCTTTAAAACATTCTTTCTATATATGGGACTTCTCTTCACGATGCCTGATGTAGGTAAGACTATAGAGTAAGGGTGAAAGTAGAATCTTGCCCTTCATTTAGAATGCACGTCCATCCATCCATCCATCCCTCCATCCATTCATCCATCCATCCATATTGCATTCTCTTAAAGATAATTATATTCGTTCATATGTCTGTCTGTCCGCCTCTAAACCAACCACAGCGGTGTCCAGTTAGATCAGATCTGACACTCAAGAGATTTATAACCTTTTAGGCTGACCTGATCTGACTTCATCGTTGTAAATCTATGCATTGTGTCAGTGGTGGTTTTAAGAAACTTGTACTGAAAATGTTTTCTTCTTATTAAGCAAGAAAATATCCGTGTTTTTCCTCGTGTTTCAACTAGAGAAATGAGAAAGGATGGTCATGCTTGCATTAGACCTGTAGTCTAGACTGTCGGGTATCTTTGCAATTCAGTTGCCCGTGTAAGTGGTTGGGGTAGAGAGTATACAGAGAGAATCGCCAGAGCAAGTTTGATTGTACTGGGATCATTTTCAGCCACAATTATTATTTGATTCTGTTTTTATGAATCATCAAGTTCCATGAGTGATGTCTAGAAAGCTAGCCCTAGAAAGTTTGTAGGGAATTTGGTCTCTTGGTGCCTCCAATAATAATATGGTTGTAGTGATAGGTTTTTTTGGTTTGTTTTGTTTTTGAATTTCAAATCTCGTTATTAATGAATATGGCATTATATGGCAATGGTTGGTCTAGAGGAGGTGAAAAGGTGTTTTTTTTGTTCTTTTAATTCGGTCTTGTCTTCCTTGTGAACAGCAGAGACAGTGAGTTATGGCACTGAGTACATCTTTGTGAAGAACAAGTTCACATGGGAAGAAGCTTACCAGGCATGCGCGACATTGGGGGCGGGGCTTGCCCGAGTGGACTCATACTACGTTCAATATCAGCTGACCGCGTTCAAAAACGATGAATGGAATGGAGTGTAAGTAGATCTACTCATCTTACCTTTAACAACGGTTATCACACCTTCTTGGTTGGCGTGCGCCTTGAGGCTCACAAGCAATGCCAAGCATCACTGTGGTGCTTACTTTAAAGAAAAAGACTTTAGGGTCCAAAATTTTCACGCAATAAAATTTTGAAGACCTCTGTAAAGTTTCTGTTCATCTTTCGATAGATTTTTCAGATATATGTGCAGTTTAGAAAATTGTTTAGTTCACATAAAATATGTTGTTGATGATGATGAAGGTGATGATGGTGATGTTTTTTAATAATACCTTCCATATGTAATGACGTCTTTCAGCTGGGACAGCGCCTGGTTTGGTCTACACTGGACTACAGCAACCACCCCTCAAACCAAGCCCCGGAAACTATGGACAGACAACTGTGCTGAACTCCACGAGGAATGGTACACCAACTTTAAGGATGTGAAAGATACCAGCTATAAAACAACAGAACGTTGCTATATGTGAGTGCCTGGTTGGTTGGTGGGTTGGTCGGTCGATCAGTCGGTTGATTGGCTGTTATCATACTATAAAATAGCTTGGAGGGCAAGTTCATCTGTCATGCATTTCATTATAAAACCACCTAACCCATGAAACCTGACATGCAACCATTTACGTCAATGCCGAGTTGCGTGGCTGCCTTCGTTTTTCTTGTTAGAGAGGCTTCATATTTTTACAAACTAATTCTTCTTCATAAAGCTTCGTGTAACCGCTAAACAGCCAGTTCATGTTTTGAATTTGCTGACACAAGGGTTGGGTTGCTTCCCTTGGTCAGAGTCAGTGGGTCAAATGTGACGTCACGCTTTGTTGTCTGTAGTCGGTAGACCTAGATCTATACCACATCGCTCTTTGTTGTCTGTAGTCGGTAGACCTAGATCTATGCCACATCGCTCTTTGTTGTCTGTAGTCGATAAACCTAGATCTATACCACATCGCTCTTTGTTGTCTGTAGTCGGTAGACCTAGATCTATACCACATCGCTCTTTGTTTGTCTGTAGTCGGTAGACCTAGATCTATATCACATCGCTCTTTGTTCTCTGTAGTCGGTAGGCCTAGATCTATGCCACATCGCTCTTTGTTGTCTGTAGTCGGTAGGCCTAGACTAGATCTGTGCTATATCACTGTTCTGCAGGGGTTCCATTTCTAAGGAAATTTCCTCTTTTTTTAAGGAAATTTCGCTGTGAAAAGGAAATTAAAAGGAAAAGGATTTTTCCCTTTAAAAAAAAGGAATTTTCGCCTCAATTAAACCTCTCAAATAATTTAAAATATATAATCATTTTAAAGAATTGTATTTCTCTCTCTTTTCACAAGGACCACAATTTAAACTGAAAGTTAGATATTGTTAATAATTCTAATCAGTTTGTGGGCGAAAAAAGAAAAACGAACTGACAAACTTTGTATGAGGATTTCAGTCACATTTTATACTGCCAGCAACTGGCACTACAGTAGAATTACAAACGGAGTAGAAAGGGGATGCCATATTGGAGTTTAGGGCCAGATTTAAAATATTGTTTATTTTTTAATGTGACGTTCTCGAAAGGTCTCTAGCATTAACTAAAATTAAGTTTGGTACTTTGGTATAAATGATAACAATGATTCAGTTTCAGACATATTATCAATACTTTTTGCCCCATATAGAGTACTATTTAGGGAACCCGGCACCTAGCAATAAGTACATTAATTTGTGTAAATTTTACACAGACCCGCAGTTAACCCTGACATGAAAACCAATTTCTTTCTTGTCGAATAGGGACAGGCCGGAGAGTTGAAGGTGTGAAAAATATCAATTGGCGATAAGGAAATAGGAAAGGAATTTTGAACGACCAAGAAGGAGTTTTTTTTCCGAAAATAGGGATAAAAATTAGGAAATTTCGTTCCCCGGAAGTGGGAACCCTGCTGTTCAGGCATAGCCAGTCTATTGGAAGAATGGATGTTATTACTGTTGTTATCTGTATGAACTCCCCAGCCTGGCTGATGTAGGAATGGTGTGGACTAGATTGTCCTGTAACAGCATCTACAATGTTCTCTGTGAGAAACCTGGTGAGTTTATCCTCTTTTTGCTGCTGGATCCTTACTGAACTGAACTGAACTGAACTGAACTGATGCCTGACGCAGTTGTTGTTGTTGTTGTTGTTGTTGTTGTTGTTGTTGTTGTTGTTGTTGTTGTTGTTGGAACTGAAGTTTAAGAACATCAGTCAGCTTGTACTAATTCGCTCTAACCGACGTCATCCCTCCCTCCCTCTCTCCCTCTCTCTCTCTCTCTCTTTCTCTTTCTTTCTCTTAATCTCTCTTTCCTACGTACTTACCTCCTGTCTGTCTGTCTGTCAATTTGCCTGCTTAGTTGGCTGACGAGGTCGTTTTCTGACAGTCTTCATTGCCTGTCTGTTTGCCTGCCTGCATGCTTGCTTGCCTGCCTGTTTGCCTGTCTGTCTGCCTGCCTGCCTGCCTGCTTGCTTGCCTGCCTGTCTCTTTCAGTCTAGATGCAAGGATGATAGCTGATTGGCTTCCTGTCTGCTCGTGTGGATGGAAAAAATGGCTGGCGGATTGACCGGTTGGCTGTCTGGCTGGCTGGCTGTCTGGCTGAGCTATCCATGAAGCGTATCTTGTCCACTTTCAGCCAACTACACGACCGCAGTGGAGCTGTATGAGCAAGTCGACATCAATTTTGTACCTATCGATACCGCCCACTCCTCTCCAGCTGACTGCAAGGAGCTGTGTGACCAAGTTTACGGTTGCTATGTGACGTCATACCATGGTGACCACGCTTGCATTCTGGGACTTGTCACCCCGGAAGCAGACACATACATCAAGGTTAATCGATCATTTGGTGAGTTTCTGTGGTATAAAGTAAAGATGAGGTGGGTGTGGCTGGGGGATGTGGGGTAGCGAGCCATCAGTAACAAGCACATTGAAATGTCTCTGCGATGAATCGCCCGCATCTCTCTAGCTAAGCCAAAAGCCAAGCTCTCTAGGGGGCATTGAATACAGTCAAATGGAACGAACAAATAAATGGACGAACCCCACTCTCCTCCTCCATCTTGATGGTCTACAAAGTTTAAGTTGAACAACAGTGGCGGTCATTTTCCCAGGGAAGTTCATAGGAAGGAAATAAATCAATGAATGAAACTCTCCTCGCTCCTCTGTCACAGCCTCCTGGCCTCGTATGCCAATCACATGATGTTGTTGCTGTTGTTATTGTTGTTGTTGTTGTTGTTGTTGTTATTGTCGTGAAGCTAAGTCAGCCCACACAGATTCGCCCTGTCCGGTGTCATCATTTTGGCGCTGTCTCCCTTGCGCTGATGGAAGTCTAACCGCCTCCGACGAAAGAGTTGAAAATCATCTTTTTTACATATTCGTGATTTGTATGCTAATAATTATCTCGCAGGAAAATATTATTGCAAACTGTGCGAATGCCCTTAGTATACTTAGAGGGATTAGACAAGAATTTTATTGAAGCAAAGAACTCTTTTCAAACAGAACCTCTCTGGAGTCTGATGAAGACAGTCTGACAAAGCTAAGCCTTCCTGCCAGATGATGTCAGGAGATTAATATCACAGGTGTGTAAGATAGGAGACTATAAAGATAAGCAAATAATAGCCTGGTATTTCCATTGGGGACATGTCATATACACAGAAGACGGTCTGCTGACAAGAACATCTGGAGACGCATGGAATATTAATGCACTTATTATTGAAGAGTACGTGATATTGAAGTCTATATACCCGAATAATGAAATAATAATATAATAGTACTAAATCCATACAGGTAAAGTCCACAAAATAATGAGGTATTCTCACTCAGTGAGTATTCTATAGCCAAGTTCTGCTGTGTGCACCTGTTTAAGTTAATGTCACAGTCCAGGTGTCATCATTTTGTTTCTATGCACAGCTTTTGATACACAGACCCATCTGGATTTACTGGGAGAAAGAATAGACTTGTTCCTAGAAGAATAGCGTACAGCCAATCCTTTCAGACTCAGCCGTGGATAGTAACAAGAAAACGAAATGCTAGAGAGAGACATTCAGATTTAATTTCTGAGAAGATAGTGGTTTCTCCTCAAACATGAAAATGTGTTACTGAAAATCTGAATCTAAACTTTAGCTCACGTTAATGGAGTTGTTGTTGTTGTTGTTGTTGTTGTTGTTGTTGTTGTTGTTGTTGTTGTTGTTGTTTCCTTTGTAAACGTGAATGTGTGGTTAAAGGACGCGAAGGGCTGGGAATACTCACATGGGCGGTTGTGAACTGGGCCTCCAACACTTCGTCCCCAGAGAGATGGACTGTGGCGTACATTAACCTTGATGGATATCTTAAAGCAGCTTTTGAGCTGAGAACTGGTACGATATACGTGGAATCCTCGTCAGTGTTTTTGTTTGATGGACTCGTTCCATTTCATCCCATTCCATCCCATTCCATCCCATTCCATCCCATTCCACCCCATTCGATGTTTAGACTGAAGCACTCATTGCGAGACTCCAAAATATATGGCTGACGTGACGTCACATAGCATTACTTCTAAGTCCAATAATGACGTCAGGAATCAAGGGTCTTATACAGTCCAGCTCAACCAAGGATCATATTTCTGGCCGTGACTCCCCTTTTCATCTCCGTGATACCTGATCTCAGGGTCTTTTTTAATTTTGTTTTATTAACCTTGGCCCACATGTTTAAAGCCAATGATTCGATTTCCACTAAGTGATCAAAGTGAATTTATCGTGAATTACTTTCGGCCTGAAAATGTATCTAGATGTCAGATGAGTGAGACTTTTTGCTAGAGTCTAAAGACGTCAGAGTCGCGTAAATGAGGGCCGGCCCTTTTTATGTGAGTTTAGTGTGAAAAGAAACGTGCTTCCGATAAACAACAACAACAACAACAAAAAAAAACCAACACGAGCGGCGCGGTGCATGAATGTCTTCCTTTCTCTAGCTTTTAAATGGACGGGAATGTGTCATTTTGACTCGAGTTCAAAGTGAGAAGAGGAAATTTTTTTTTTTCAAAAGGAAAAAAAATTGCTACTTTTCAGCTTGAATAGCACATTTAAATTGATGTTTAAAATTTCACAAGAGTATTGCTAAAACTCTGGTTTCAGAATTACGTGGCTGTGGCCTTTCGCAATCTCATCTATCATGGCTCCGCTCTGTTAGCGATATCTTTGTTGTAATCCAGCAATTCTGGTTATCTTGATGTTTAGTCTTTGAGACTCAACTCAGCAGCAAAATAAATCTCATTACCACTAGCTTTAGAATATCACACGGCATTCTTTAGCTTAGTCAAAAGATTTGACGAGAATGTTCGTTCTGGAAAAGAATGGAAAGTCCTAAAACAGTCCCGTGTTGATTGATTTATTCTAGTTTATATTTGCCGACTGGTGACGATATTGGACGCGCTGGGAGGTGTGTAAGTTCGAGTGAGTGCTGTAATGGTCTGGTTGTGAGTGACCGTGAAAAACATTCATATTACTTAATTTTTCCGCAGTCCACTCGTCAGTAAAAAGAGTTCTTCTTTTTCATCTACCTGTCCTTGCGGACATCACTTCCCTGACAGCCATGTTTATACAGTCAGTGTCACTATCTTGTCCCATTGCTCCAGTTGCCGCCATGTTTGTATGGAGTGTTACCTTTGTGCTGTCATCTTGATCGACCCCATTGTCTTTCCTGTCTGTCCTGCAGTCCTGTGACCGTATGCATAATCCTTACATTAATTAACGTATTACGTTAACTACAGTGAACACTACTAATGTTTTGTGAGTTTCCCGTGGTTACCGCAATGCCTTAACTAACGTATGGATTAGTCATACGGTCACTTGTCTTTCCCGTTCCTTCCTATCTTTCACCAAATCCAAAGTGGCCTAGTTTAGTTTTTTTTTCAAACTGAGGTGATTCATCTTCCACTGTTTACGTGTAATTGAATTTGTTCTCGGAGCTGTCCATGGTTAGACTGTAGTAGCACTTCATTTCAAATATTTTGATCGTTTTTGAGTCTCTCAAGTCAATAGTGATAAGAGTGCATGCTGTATTTTCAAAGTATCCCAGCTGATTGCTCCGATTCTATAATATGTTGCTGGCAATTACACTTCCAGAAGCCTTTTAGCGTAACTGTCTTTTCTTCCTCGTTCTAAACGGGGAGCTGAGAGTGTGGTGGTAGTGATAGCTAGCAGAGGATTCATACCTGAGAAACACTTACCGTTTCAGCTAAGAGAATCTCCAAACTTTTGACAGGATTCTAATCTCAGCGCTGTGTGTCTTACATTCCTCTTCCTCTTCTTACATTCTTCTTCTCTCCCTTTCGCCAAAACTTTTTTTTTTTAATCAGTCTTTCACCTTGTCCTGTCCCACTTTGTATGTCTCTTCCTCTCTCGTTCTCTCCCCTTCCTCCTCCCCCGCCCTCCCCCCAATTTGTCTTCAGTTCATTTCCCTCTCCTTGGGTATTTTCTCTGCGAGATTTTACTCTCACAATGGCCTGTGTCGTAGTGGAGGGCAGTATGAGTATCTAAACTGAACCCACTTTGAAAGTACTTTGACAGGGATCGAAATACTCGAGTTTGAATTCCGAATACAAGTATCATTACCATAAGAGACTGAGGCAAAACCTAATTCATTTGTTTGCTATATTATTTCAGGCTGACATTATGGCTTTCTTATTACACTAAACCAGGCGAGTTTCATTCGGTTAAACGCCATTTCGTTGTCCTTTATTACTATAATCTTTAGCATTAAATAGGGTTCTTAAGTTCAAAATACGCTTACAGCTATCGATTACTGCATGCAAAAGTATCGGTTCCATTCCTAGATCCAAGGTATTGCCTACTTAGTTAATGCCAGCTACTGCCCCCTGGTGGCTTTCCATCACTTGACTGGCGGATATTGACCCAGATGGCGTCGCCAGGAACAGGAAGTGCTCCGGAAGTAATCAAATGGTCATTTCATCATCATCAGAAAATCTACTCCACAGGCCTATAGGGGACGATTGAGAGATGGGTGAATTCAGAAGTGTATCCCTGGGGTAGAGATGATTTTTGTTTTATTCATTTTGTTCTTGATCTCCATGACCCTGTGCCTCCAGTATGTGCTCTACGTCATTTACTCTGTCGTACAACATCCCGTCATTGCCCAGGCTCCAGCATTGTGTTAAGTAGGTCACGGTATAGTTCCCGGAATTCAGTCAGGCCTGCCTTAATTCAACCATGCGATTTCCTGACAAAAAAAGCTAACATTTTCCTAAAAGTCTCCCCTCTTAGCCATGGGACAACTTTTAGCTGTTTTATGGTGCACAAGCATTTGATGTTCCCAAATCACGCCTGAGAGATGGAAAGATGTCCATTTGAATATTACATATGACGTGGACATTTCCTACTGGTAACATTTTCAAGTAAAGAAGTCTAATCATAATGGTACAGGTTGATATTATGCATGGCCATGAGGGACAACGTAGAAAAAGTTATTTCTTTCTTCATTTGACTTTCTTGTGCTTCTCTAGAAAGAATCAGTTCCTGTGAGTGTCGGAAACACCCTGAAAAGGTGGGGTATTTTTCCGGGAAATATACAATTTACTGACTAAAATGAAAGAAAAAAATGAAAAAGATGAAAATACGACTTTATTTACCCCGTAGGGAAATTGCTTTACAGTGCCATACAACGTTATACATCTCATTCATAATACAAACATAATACAAACACATATAACAAGAGGTATGATCGTAATGTGGCATGGGAAATGAAATGTTATCGTTAAGCAAGGCCTGGTTATGATATAGAGAATCCCAGATCAGATTTCTTGGTAACCTTGGTGGGTCTGCAGCCTGTGATATTCTCAGTAATGTCAAAAAGTGATTACGCCACAGGGTTCACAGTGCCTAGTCGTAGAGCCAATCACATGGTCTAGTACATAGTTTACCTGGTCACGTGGCCAAATAGCAGTGGATCGGGAAATGACAGGTCTACCATTAACCCAGGTGATCTCCGCTAAAAATAAAACTTCCAGAAATGAAAAAAAAAATATTATGTAATATTTCTAATATCTACAAGTTCTCCAAGAGATCATGTACATCCCATGATTAAATCGAAGCGAAAGTCTGATTCATAGCCAATAGGTGACGTCTAAAGAGCCAAAAAATGCAAATTGCATCCTGTCATTAGGTGTTGAAATGGTATTGAACTCAGGGCCTCTTGTTGTTTAAGTGATGAAGGATTGTTGTTGTTGGCTGTGTTAGTGAAGGCCATCGGTGTTAAAATTAGGTCAAGTTTGTTGTTGTTGTTGTGAATCACGGTCAGAATGAGAGATGTTTTTTTTTTGTTTTTGCCTTTATGTCGTCTCTTGGGATATGTCGTCTCTTGCGACAAATGGGTTACAAATGAGCTCAGAGACCCATTTACAAGGTATCACGGAGCTGATGAATCACAAGTAAAACAGGCTACTGAACGTGAGGATTTACCGGAAATTTGAAAGAAAGGAATGAAAGAATGATAAATATTGGAGGAAAAAATATAGGGGTAGATGCCCGAATGGGCCCGTCAGTGTGTGCGTGTGTGTGTGTGTGGGGGGGGGGGGCAAGCTCCGGCTCAGAAATATCTCCCGTGAATAAACTCATGATGAAAAGAGATGATAGCGGCAAAGATGAAGAGGATGACACAGTCCTTTACCAGCACAGCTGTCGATGGTGATGTCTATAGCAATATATTGTTTTTAATGTTTTTCTATTTGTCACTCATACCTATAAGTAATTTTACCAGTAGACTACACATGTATTATGTGTCTTAGAATAAGTTTTATGCCTGAGGAAGATCTCTTTAGAATGAAAATTTGCGCCAATAAATTTACTTTATTTATCTGTGAAAACCTACCTTTTTACGTCCGTTTTAAAGTTCTCAATTTTCAAAAAATTCTTAAATCATAATGATGATGATCATTTTATAGTTAACCTGATATAGGATCACTTTTTAGATCCGAAAATTCAAAATTATTTTATATCTTATTATGTCACTGCATTTTAAATTTTAAATATTAAAGTATATTTCTTAATTCTTCGCTGGTTTGGACAGAACGTTTTAAATTATTTTAAATCTGTGTTCAAAATGATGATGATGATGATGATGATGATGAAAGCTCAAATCATGCGAACGATATGGATGCAAGTTTCCTGAAATAAATTCTTGCCTTTTCTTTCCCTTTTCTTCCAGCTGGAATTCACACATTCACCAGCGAGGAAGAAACTTCTATCAAGAATTCTGTCACGGCTAAACAGACTCTCAGTCTGGACGCATGCCCTGTCTCTCCAAACAACAACAACAACAACACTGTCCCGGGTGAGTAGACTCTTTTTTTGTTTACTCACGGCCACTTTGTTTTCCTCTATAGATCAAAGTCAGATGAGGCTGAATACACTACATTTAGGACGTTGTTGTGATTGTAGTGTAGTATTATTAGAGGCGGTGACTAGTGTCCACCCTCTTCCTGAACAATTTCAAGCCCGCCGACCTAGACTACCTTTCCTCGTACTCATTTACTTCAGTCTACAGTATCTTCATCCTGATGGAATATCACAGTTGACCCAGACATTCGTGCAAATTTTAATGAGCTGATAGTTTTAATCCATGTGTTAAAATGCCACGTTCAGGTTCTCTACAAGCGCTGGTTTGATGAAACTTTGTCGATGTTTTATCATTGTTTCAGGTAATAGTGGTAGAGTAAATAATAGTAGGTAGAATTAATAGTAGTGGTAGTGGTGGTGGTGATGATAACGGTGGTAGATTTGGTGGTAGTAATGATGGTGGTAGTGGTGGATGTGGTGATAGTGATGGTGGTGGTGATAGTAATGATGGTGGTGGTGCTGGTGGTAGGAGGTGACGGTGGTGGTAGTAGTAGTAGTAGTGATGATAATGGTTGTGGTAGAATTAGTGATGGTAGTAGTGGTGAAAGTGAAGATGGTAATAATGGTAGTAGTGGATGTTGTAGAAGCAGTAGTGGAGGTGGTGGTGGTGGTGGTGGTAGTAGAGGTAGTAAAGTGCTTTTTGGGATGGTGATTAAAGTTTTATAGTGACTGGTTGTGTTTTGCTAACTATTAATACAGCATTAGGCCTAGGTCTATATCTTACTGTGTGTTGTAGAGTGTGGAATATCCATGTAGATCTAGATCATGCCGTGTGTGTGTTGTGTTGTGTTGTGTGTGTGTGTGTGTGTGTGTGTGTGTGTGTGTGTGTGTGTGTGTGCGCGCGCGCGCGCCTCTGTGTGTGTCTGTGTGTATTTTCAGTTTTGTTGAGACATGCCAAAGCGTTGTACACTTGTTTCTTGATTACTGTACCATCGACTCTTGTTGAGCTCAGTTTCTCAGAGGCGTTGAAAAACTTGTGATTGAGCGATCAATGTCTTTGAACGCAGCGGTTTCGTTTTCATTCTGTAACGACACTAAATTATCCTCCATTCCGAAAAAAATGTGCGCTTAAAGGAAAAAGCACAAAAACAAACCCGATTGATTTAAGTTCGCTTAACCGAATTTGGCTGAACTTGGTAATAGGTCATTGGTGCATTAACCTTCTTAATGATACTTGATTCTTGAACAGAATCCAGCGCATGTTATTTGTAGCTTAATGTGTAACAGTTTCACAGAATATTAGTAATCCAGTGTTTTCTTTTCCCTGTGTGCGTATGTCTGTTTATTTTTATGGAGTAGCGTGACTGAATAGTTTGGACTGAAATTACCAAGAGTTGTGGGTTTGATTGCGGACGACGGTCGTCTTGCAATTTGCAAGTGGCCAGGAGATCATTTCATTGTTGGGTACGTGGTTATAGGCAGTGAAAAGATGTCAGAATGCCGCGGTATCAGCGCTTTTAAATGGCAGCGGCACAGTGTGTTTCTCACAGAGTGAAGTCCTTGTCTGGTGTGGCGTGATTCGATTCTGATACTTTATTCTGAGTCGACATTTAGATATATTTTTTTTAATCCTTCCGATACTTTGAACGCCGTTCAGCTCTTCTGATCTCTTTTGAATCCTCGAGGGTGTTTGCGCTAAAACGTTACGCTTTGAAACTGAAGATCTGTGGCCGTATGCATAATGCATACGTCAATTAACGTATTGTGTTAACTACAGTGAACACTATTCATGTTTTGGGAGTTTCCCGTGGTTACCGTAATGCGTTAATTAACGTAAGGATCATGCATACGGCCACTGAGGAGGACTGGAATTATTTTAGGGAATTTTGATATCTTTTGCAGGATTATTGATAGTGGTAATGGTAATAGAGTTATGATGGTGGTGGTGGTGGTAGTGGTGATATTAATGGTGGTGGTAGTCTTGGTAGTGATGGTGGTAATGATGGTGGTGGGAATAGTGGTAGGGGTAGTACTAGTAGTAGTGAATGTGGTTCTGGTGGTTGTAGCCGTGGTGGTACTAGTGTTGGTGGTCGCGGCAGAAGCGGTGATAACAGTCATGCCAGTGGTGATGGTGGGAGAAGTAGTAGTAGTGGTGGTAATAATAAGAGTAATGATGATGATGGTGGTAGTAATAGTGGTGACATGATATTGGTGTTAGAAGGAATGGTATAGTAATGATGGTAATAATGTAAGTTGTGTTGGTGGTGATGATGGTAGATATGATGATGGTAGTGTTAGTAGTAGAACTGTTGGTGGTGGTAGTGGAGATGGTGGAAATATTGGTGATGGTAGTATTTATCGAACTTCACAAATACCGAAAGTATCAATACCCGTAAACGATACTGCCCACCACTATCAAGTTCTACTATGTTTCTATGTGAGGAGGTCAAGTCGATTTCTCTTATACGCATGGCCTTGTTTGCCCCTTCCTTACAGGACCTTACATTGACGTGGCAAGTTTACAGCCACTAGACTGTCCGACTGTCCAGACAGGTGAGTCTTTTGTGCTTGCAAAATGGGTGGCTGCTGTTCACGTTGCTGTTGTTAAATTATGGTTGCAGTTTTGGTGGAGATGATGTTACTGTTGTTGTAGGTTTATGTAATCATTTGCATTTTTTAAAATTTCTTTCTTTCTTTCTTTCTGTGTGTGTGTGTGTGTGTGTGTGTGTGTGTGTGTGTGTGTGTTTATTTCTCTTTCTCTGTCTCTCTCCCCCCCCCCCCTNNNTCTCTCTCTCTCTCTCTCTCTCGTTGCTGTCTGTTTTGTCTTCTTGCTTCCTACTAAATTATTTTGCCTTCGGTCTAGTGCCCACAGTTTATAATTGCTGGTGGTGATGAAGATGTTGATGGTGACAAGAATGGAGGTGGTGATGATAGAAGTTGATTTAATAATAATGATGATGATGATAATGATAATGATAAGGACATAAGTATTGCACTACTGTCCACATCACCCTTTCTCTTCCCCCCTCACCCCCTCCCCTTATTTTTTCCACTCAGGTCCCAACCAAAGCTCGAATACTTCTTACAGAAATTTGGCGCCAGCTTGTGACTGAAATCTTCCACTCCACTCTGCTCAATTTCAGATGTTTTTGTTTGTTTTACACCCACCATGTTATACAGTGTATATCCCTGATATCTTTCTATTCTTTCACTTTGTCACCAGAAACAGCCACCACGAAATCGACTGTGCCGGTGTCATCAAACACTTATGACATCACTCCGAGCAGCTCCGACGTCACACCTGTCAATTATTACGCCACGCCAACTATTCATGACGTAGCACCAAGTAGCTATGACGTCACGCCTAGCAGCTCTGACGTCATATCCGCTAGTGACAGCTTCACCCCATACTGTATCCCATCTGCTACATCGTTTAACCTGAGCTTGGAAGAGACACGCGCCATAGTTCAGTCCATTGTCAAAGAACTCAGTATCAACGTCAAAGCCACGTCGAAAGCTTTGGCAAAATTTTCCAGCGCCGATGACTCAAGGACTTCTGCTCAAGCTATGGGCTATGTGTCCATTGTGTTTATTTGTCTTGTGCTTTTCCTCATTTTGGCGATAGATGCTCCCACTTTTTATTTTGGGTTTAGAGCTCGTTTGAAAGCGGGGAACTGGTTGCAGTAGAATGCGTTGAAGAGGGCGTGAAGGAAAGGGCAGCATCATGTGGAAAGTATCGTTTGTCGGCTGGCCGCCGAAGTCGAGCAACGCCGGGCGTGGTTGGTGTTTACACTGGAGATAACTGGGAACATCGTGTGCTGAATTTGTTGTTTTTAATAGTAAATGATGTTTCAAGATGAGCGTGACGGAATATGTACCATGAAATTATCTTACATGTGAGCCCTTTCATTCTGTGCATACTGTATTCGGTTATTTTATTCGCAGTGTGTATCGGTGTGTAAATTTAAAATGGCCAGAAGTCCACACGGATGTGATGTCCGCGAAGTCATGCGGTGACCGGTGACATTCTTGGCTCTAAGGGCTGGAGAGGACATCATCGTGCTGAGATACAGACACATCTCATTGGTCGTAAAAGCTTCTTAGGAGACTTCCTAGCAAGTATTTTTTTTCCTACCTTAAAACGCACAAGGAAGGAGGGGGTGGATTTGCGGATATTTAATGTTAAATGATTAGAGCAAATTCTGATTTCCATTTAATGCACATTTGCCCCACTTGGTTATGGATGGACCGATTTTTATGAGTCAATGAAGGATGTTTTGCGGGCCCTTAGGTGGGATCTCCAAAGTTAGGAAGCAAAAGGCCTCACATAGTTAAGAAATATCAACTGTGTGACTCAGCTTTCGACGAGGGAAAAAAAAATGTCATGTACTGAATCCTGCAAGACATAAAAATGCATGTCAACTAATTATTATGAATTTGTTTTAAGTTCAGAGAGACAATTTATTTACGAAATTCCTAACGGCACGTAATGCCCCGCAAGCGAAGAAAATCAATACATTAACGAAACAAATTAATTAATTAACGCCAACTATTTTCGGTCAAGATTTTCGTGTATTCATCATCTCATTTGCTCCCTGACAACTTGGATAAAATATTGTAACCCTCATTAAAGACGTGCTACCGTGAAAAAAAACAAACTGCCATAAATAATATCTCATGGCTGGCAGCTAAAATCAGGGTTTTCAAGCTCATCTTTACTGTAAGTGTCTGATTTTCTAGTTAATGAAAGTTCACAAAACAAGAAGAAGAGAAAGAAAAATACAAGTCAAATATCAGTATCGATAATCCTGTAAAATCACTCCCGATTACTCTCGACTTCCGTGTTCAAGAGAAAACCACATGTAGGATAAGAGACAAGTGGAATCGCGCTAAAACTAAAACCCATCTCCGACTTTTCGCAAAGATTAGATCCTGGCGACAAAAAAGCAAACCAGACTTGTACAGCGGATTTAATTTCGCATTAAATAGTTGAGATGCTCATATTAGTTCCGGTACTGTAAGCAAAACCGACTTGCAAATATTCTGAACTTCGCCTTTGACCGAACTATAGTCTAGTGGTGAACGATTTAAAACATGATGAACAATACGAACAATGGTAAAAAAATATGACCAAAACTCTGTGCTCTAAAAGAAGATTGTGCCAGACGGGGAGAGGACAGAACACCATGATTAGTGAGTTTTTATTGTTTGTGGGATGTGTGCATTTGTGTGTTTGTCCAAGGTAGGTTTAAAGGAACTTGAGACTAATTACAGCTACACTGTGCTTTTCCACTAGTGATACTGAGTAGATTTTCTAGCCAGTCTTATCTGCACAGTGGCCGCTCGACTTAAGGTCTTTTACGATTTTGATAGAGAGACTTTTAACGTCCGCAGCTTGCGCTAAGGACCTCCTACTCCTAGTTTTTTCGTCCCTGTGCGGATGCCGGCTTTCCTAACGTGAAAACCAGAATGATTGTTACTGTCATTGACAGACACACTCCAAGAACACACGACATTCTTTCAGCAAGATTTTAGTGAATATTAGAAAGGGAGGGAGAAAGAGAGAGAGAGAGAGAGATGAAAAGAGAAGCTCAGTAATTATTGTCTAGTGTTGAGTCTTGGAAAATTCCGTAGTTTGCTGTAATCAGTGCCAGTAGTGGCAGACTGGTGGAAGGATCACCTGGACTCTCTACTGCTGTCCAAACAATGACTGTGTAGTGGATTTCACCTGGAATTATGTACTGTATGTTGGTATTTGCAATCTTTGGAGAGAACTTTCATGTTTTATTTGAATGTGAACAATCAACAAACAGCAACTGAAAAGCACAGATTTATGGATAAAAGAATTTACGTACGGCCTAACATGTTCAAGGCTAAGAAGTTGTTTGAAAATAGTAAAACGACTGTTTGAGTCAGATTAGCAAAATATATCGAACATGTGTTGCAAAAACTTTGGGAAGGGTCTAGAGCTACTGAGTAATTAGTGGAAGAGAGGAACAGTTGTAAAGAATGAATGATTAACAGAGTGAGTGAGTTTTGGTCTTTGTTACATTGAACTGTAAAATACGTATACGAGTGCGTTGTGAACATGAAATGTGTAAATTTAGTAATTATAGTGTTATAAATGTTCATGTGCTGTCCCCTCGTAAATTGTATTTTTGCCCATGTATCACAGCTGTGGTCTGGATTTATCCTAATAAAATTGTTCAAGTTTTCGTTTTTTAAAGCTTTACTGTTATTATAAAAAATAATGCACTTCCACATAATGTATCACACTATCTGTACATTAAAAAAACAAATCGAATGGATTTCCCTCCTTCCAATTCCAGCAAATAACAACCTATCAAATAAGCAAGCACACACACACAGACAACAGACAAGCCACACGGATCATTTTTTTTTTAAGTCTGATTTTTTAAATCCTTTTATTATCACTATCAAAAAACACATGTTATCTTATTTATAATTACATAATAAACAGCAAAAGAACAGAAAAAAATACATAATATGTATGATGATCATAATAAAAGGTATAATAATAGTGTAAAGAGAGGATATCTAGTTTACATTTACTTTGAACCACACACTGAACTGATGATGGTGACAATAATGATGACGACGTCATTTTGTAGGTAGTAGCTGTAGTGGAAGTTGATGTGGTGTGGTGGGATGGTATTTCAACAACCCACACGATCCACTCTCCTATTATTTACTAGAGGTTTGCTAGAATGTTGCGAGATGTACGGGGAACAACGCATTAGTTTTTATTATTTACAAAACAACTCAATTGAGAGCAGCAGAGCATGAATTGTCGTAACTGAATTCATCCCAAGTTTTCCGTCCCAGTGACGACAGTCCATGTTCTGGCTCTCAATGCAAAAGATTTCACTGATTCTAGTTTCCCTTTATTCAAGCCTACTGTCTTTGTACATAATGTGACTGAACTTACAAAATGAAATTATGGCTGGGATATATTTATTTTATATGGTTTTGATATGCGAGGGCATGAAACTCATGGAGAGATCTATCCGGATCACTTTGCCGCATACGAAAGTCCTCCCCAATTTCTGCCTTTCTGTTGACGCCGAGTGATCTAGATTTTTTTTGACGCAGAATGATCTAGATTTTTCATGCGTTCCAAGGTCTCTCCTGTTTATAAGTTCTTGTGACAGAACAGAACACCAGTATATTACATGAAGGAAATATAATGGAGAAACTGTACAGACTATCAAATAAATGCCAGTTTACTTTTTTTTTCTTTCAACAATAAATCTTATATGCTTGGTTACAGATGCTCTATAAAGGGCTCTTCTTTCCATTTGATAAACATAAATAGGGAAGAAATTTTTACTAGTTGGATTAATTGTGGCCTAGCGCAAGTTCCTCTATTGGGACGGTGAGAAATGAAGAGTTTATCCTAACAACACATTAGATCAGTATGTACTTTAGTGTCAATATCAACCATGTTCAAATGGATGGTCAGGAGACTCAAAAATCAATTTGAAGTTCCCAAAGATTTCTATCTATGGACATTGGTAAATGGACTTCAACTTCTTCTCATTAACTAGGACTACAACTTATTCATGTCTGCTTAACCTTTTGTGGTCCCATCTCCCCAACAGCAGCCAAACAACGAGGCCACAACAGATAAAAATGACATTAAAAATGAAGAGAAATCCGATGTTATGAGAAGACATCCTGAAGTTCACACCAATTTCAAAGCAAAAACAAATTCTCTTTGTGATCTCAGAATTTTTTTAGAAACAAACTTCACATGTCAACAATGGAGCCAATGAGACAAGTGAATAGCAACAACAAATCTCTGGCTTCATATACTCTTAAACAGTGCTGTAGATTCACATCCATTTTGATTAGAGATGCCAGTAAAGAAGAAGCCGTGTTCAAATCTCATTGTGCCTTCAATTTCAATATTTTGTCTCATTTCTAATTGGCATATTCTGACTGAAAAACTAATGACTGTGACAGGTGACACTTCTGGATGAGCTGAGATACAGTAATAACAGAGACCATGATGATAATGGTGACAAAGATGCGTCTAGTGGTAGGTAGCAGTGGTGGTAGTGGTGGTAGTCTAGTATTGGTGGAACAAAACAACATGACCTTTTGTTTTGGTTGGTGATACTGATCCCCTCCATCTCAGTCTTTATACAGCTGGCTCGAGTTCTTCACACTGACTTTTATCGTTTTTTGTACAATAACAAAAATAAAAAATATATTTATATATATATATATTAAAAAAAACGTACATATCTTGTTCCTCCACGTTAGAGATTCCCTAAAAGCACCGATGCAAAATGTTTATCATAGACTTTGATATGCAAGGGTTCATTCTGATACAATGCAAGATGTGTCACACAATCTTTCTACAATGATGCTTGTTTGTAACAGCTTTGTATGTTACTGGACCTTGCTTATAAAGGCATCCAAAGTTGATGACATTTATACAGTTTACCGGTACTTCTTTACTTTAGCCCCAGTCTCTTTAACAAAACCCAATTATTACTTCAGAAAGCCAAGTTTCCTTCACGTTACAGCACCAGAAATGTGCCTATCAGACAACAGTTACATCTTCAATGGTAGTCTAGTCTCAAAAACATTCATGTCAAAATACACCCCAAAGCAATGAAAACCATTTAAGTGCAAAGAAGCTCTATGGAATCTCTAGTATGGGGTTGAGAACAATTGTCTTCCTCCCTCTAGCCTCAGTGCAGCAATATGTGCTCACATGATTGATCTCAGTGCAGCAAAATGTGCTCACATGCCCCAGGTCTAGGCACACATTTCAATAGTGTTAGTCAGAGTGCCTGATCAAATCATGTCACAAAACCAACCAGATTCACTCTCTTCAAATACAAGGCTGTAATCTGTGCCTTTCTCTTAGAACATAAAGCATTGACTTGCAAGTGATGTTTGCCATACTTATATCTTTGCCTCATTTATAAGCATATCATTATACCAGCATTGATTCTTGCCACACAAGCTTGTTGTTAATAAGTTCCTTCCACAAATTTGAAACTGTAGATGGGGGCTGCCATTCCACCAACCTTTCATTTTCTGTCTATGCAAAAGACTCCCCATTGCTAACATTTAATGTCTAGTATGTTCACATACTTTCTCCCCACCATGACATGCACATGGCAAGCTAAAAGTTATCCTGCATGAAATATGTCCCTCTACATGAAGAGACAAATTCTCATGTCAGGCTCAAGCCATGTCTTCCTTGTCAGATCCTTTTCTGGACTAAGCAGCCGTAACCATGACAACAGTTTGAGCCGCCAGGTGTAACAAGAGACTCAATAATAATAAAGTTGGTCTTACTGTTCAACAACACAGCAACAATTCCTAGCTGTCAGATACAAACTGCACTCAGCTTAGAGGGAGGAAAAGCAAAAACTGGAACTTGCTGTCACAGAAATTCAAATGTCAAAATCACAAAGTTGAGAAGTTGTTATGAAACAAATCAAAACAACACTTTGAACATCTCAAGCTCCTTCTTTTGTTTCCTTATGAACCTCTGGGATAACAAGTCTATGGTTGGAGAAAAATGGCTTAAAAATACAATTTCAAAAATATACTTCTCATAATTATAATACAATGTGTTATTTGATGTGATATTTCTCAAGGAAAAGAAAAAAAATTGTATATATGTATATATAGAGCTAGTAAAAACCCACACAGCTATGTACATAAATTGGGAGGAAGGAAAGTTTAATAGGAAAAAAACACGAAAGGTTATCTAAATATGAAACTAAAAAAAGCAAAGCTAATGAGCAATACAGAAGAAATGTGTAAAATAAATGTCTATAAGAGAAGCGAAAAGCGATGCAGGACAGAGTAAGCAGTTGGGTGGTGGTATCTATGTTGCGTACCAGGCGGACCACAAAACAACATCAAATTTGGATTTACTTATTTTATCCAAAACAAATCTATGGTGATTTAAAGTGTTTAAGGGAGATGAAATTAAACTCATTTTACGACTTGTGATAGTGTTGTGGGTGTTTACAACCACTAGCAAACTGGCTAGAAAGTGACAACTATAAAAAGATAAAACTGCTCAACAAAGATGGTGAAAAGTGCTACAACTCAAAAGCTCTCAAAAACAATAAACCATGTGCACAGTAACTGGTCAATACAAAATCTTCAAGTTAATTCCTTTGGCAAACACTTCTTTATGAATGAAAAAAAAAAATATTCACACGAATCTTGTAGAAAATTTGTGAGAACCAAGTTAAAAAATGTCTGATTCAAGAATACTGGCATCACTCTGCGCCATTCCTCTGGAAACTTTTATGAAATCAACAATTGAAATGGAACTGAAAATTGTTGAGGCTGTGATTGTCAAGAGGAATTTCACTACCTGTGAAAATCCAGTGCATGCATGTGTAGAAATAACAGAGACAGAACACTACTACTACGTGTATTTGATATCAAAACAGACAATCCTGCCTCAATGTTAGACTACGACAAACCGGGCTTTGCAACAACAAAGTTATACCTTAACAAGACCAAAAAAAAAAAAATTTTTTTTGAAAACAAAATTTATATAAAATGTTTACAGCACACAATCAATTCCTACAAATATGACTGACACTGTTTTAAACCAGAAAAAAAAAAAAAAGATTTAAGAACTTTAAGAAATGTTAGGATGATCATCTTGTAGAAAAATGGGAGGCAAACAGATAAAATGCTAAGAAAAGAATGAATAAATTTCATGCATTGTATAACTGAAAGTAAAGCTGGGATAGCAAGTGGGAAAGCCATTTCTTCACACAGGACAGTTTGGAAATAGAGGACTCCAACGACAAGTCTTCCAATGGACAACCAACTGAACACTGTTATACAGTTCACCTGGTTGGACAGGCTTGAACAACAGTAGCACAGGTACATGGAGTAATCATTGCCTGAGTGTACACACCCTGTATCTGCTTCTTAATGCTTTGTCATGTGCAGAGTTGTTGCATTAAGGCAACAAAATTATGTAATCTTAACTGAACAATATTACTTTTAACATTCATAAACTTTCAGAAAATGTCAACCAAGACCAACTGGATGTGCTACAGTTGACAAAAGAAATGGTCAAAAGAAATGGCTGATTGTGTTTTCTAAGTTCCAAGATTTTTCATCAGGAAGAGGATAGTTTAGCCGATTCCAGGTATTTTCCAAACTTGGAAATGCCATAGGCATAATTTCCATGAGTTTTTCCCAGATTTGTTCATTGTTTGAATCATTTCTCCACTCATGTTATTGTTCATCACAACAGATTTTCCAGGTGTGTGACAAGCCTGGTGTGTAATGAGAAAACTAAGCAACCAGATCCAATATCAAAGATGACATGACTCAAATTGTAGGGCTCAACTGTGTAGACATAGCTCTTCTAGTGTAAACTTATGCGTCAACGCAAAGGTTTGCAGTATGTTAACGTTTCTTTCATCTCATCCTGTACAAAATAAAATAAAAGCACCAAACAAAAAAAAAACAAAACCATGTCAGCCTTGAAGTCACAACTTATTAAAATGCTCATGAGTTCTGTGGCGTTTCTGAATGTTGCTGAATGTGCTGTGTTGTGATGGGAGTCCAATGTGAGATATATTAAAGTCGTCTGGAGCTGGAGACAGGAAATTTCAGGAGGACTAGAGTTATTGAACAAATAAAATCTTTTTCTGCAACGTATTTGCAAAGTCTTGCTTTAAGGAAACTTAATACTAGTGTAAGGAGATCCTGGCTTCAAGCATTTGATCAGCGAGATGGAATATGGTCATGATTTTACAGTCTAAACCTATATGCAAACTTGAAGTTGAACAAAGGAAGGTAAGGAGAAAAACTAGTACTAGGACAGAGGACAGCGTTCTGTATCTCAAGACTCTCTAGAGAAAGACAACACCTCAAACGTGCAAGTAAAAGGACATGTATGCTATGCAATTTGAAATATTGGTAACAGAATTCAATAGACATCTGTCATCAAGTATTCCACTGAACATGAATGGTGTGACACTGGTTACAAAGATACCAACAAGTTTTGCCCATGTTTGAAAACTGGTTTGTTGTCACTGTGATTCTTGAGGCCAATACACAAAGTGCGATCATCTTCTTCACGATACAATCCAATCATCTGCCATACAAGTCAACAAAGTAACTGTTGGTAATGATGCCAATCTCTTTGCCAAGGAAGGAAGTGACTTTACCAGATTACATGACTTATGAACAGCACTAGACTTCCACCTACAAAGTTGTACAAAAATACCAGGATATTTTGGGCTGGCTAAGCAAAGTGACAAGAACAAAAGTTGATATTAAAAGAGTTTGTGTTGGAAACAATGGATGAAGTGTAGGAGTCAGCAGTAGAAATGTTGCTATACATGTATACACTTGGGATGGTTGTTTACAGATGTTCACGGTCTAGCTATGGTAATTCACACTGCCTTATATGTATATGAACACTCAACACGCATGTTGTCTTTATAAAATCTACTTTGTGGTAATGCACCTGAAGAAAATTACACACTATACATATCTAAATAGTTCATTCTCAACTAATAATAAATTCAATGGTTTCAACTGTGCACAATTATTTCTACATGGAATTTATGTTTTTGCAAGGAAAAAAATGTTCTTCATTCATGTCTTTATACAAAATAAGTTTGCTTTGTTGAAAAAAATGTACAATTTTATACAAGAGAAATGCTTTTGTCTGATACTCTTGTTATTAACAGCAGGGTCAGGGGGATGAAAGGTACAAGAACACTGCATTCATCATAGACATTAGATTGCTATGGTGTCAAGTCTGTACATGTGGTCAGCTAATGTGACATAGTGGCCTAATGAGTAAAAATACAATTTGGCCACAAACAATGGCCTCCAAGAATCGTATACTTCATGGCGTTAAGAAAAACTAAAACATGTTCGACTACAGTGTACAATTGCTGAAATAATAGTTTCTTTACACGAACAAATAAAATTAGCTCCCAGAATCCTAGATGCAAGTCTTCCAGGTACTTTTCTGAACAAAACAAATTATTTACAGTGGAATCATACACTATCTTTATGGGTGAGGATTACACTGATAAAAGCTGAGATTTCCTGCCCAGAACAACACAACATGTGATATTAACACTTAACAATGAGCACAGCACAGACAGAAACACATGTCCAAATTCATGTCAGGCTCTAAGCTGAGTCAAGCTGACTGCACTCCGCCAATCTAGCTGATCCGCAGACAAAGAACTTTTATACTAAGTTAGCTCCAAAATTATCATTGGTGATGGTGAAAGACCTAAGCATGTTTTGCAAATTGTTTTCTAAAAAGCAAAGTTGAAGTTTTTCATTGTTTGAATCATTCCTCCACTCAAGTTATTGTTCATCAGAAGTGTAGTTTTAAGATAGGGAAGGAAGAATTATCTAAACTGTTGCCTTCATGAGGTGATTCTAACACACAGCCATGACACAAAAGCCAACTGCAGATAAAGACTAGAACTGGAACAGACTGATGTTTGAGCCTCAGTGAGAGAATTAGTGATAGTGATAGTGAGTTTGTGTTTTACGGCGTGTCAGCACGATTACGGCTATATTAC
>JAWQUT010000661.1:53711-74227 GCA_033807755.1 Ellobium chinense
CGGACTTGAGGCGGTCAAGCCTCCTGACGCAGTCCTGGATACCAGGTGTCATCACGTCTTTATCAGTAAGGAGACACGCTTCACTTGCGATTAAAAGTGATAAGCCAGTCCTTGTTGTGTAATGCGGACGGCAACGGCAGCTTCGTCTCGACGGTCTTATTTACCTGACGCCATAAAAGGGCAGGAGTGACAAACTGATCTTGCCGATTGGAAAAATGACCGTTATGAGGTCGAACGAAGCTGGTGATCCTAGTGCAGCGAGTGCAATAACTGCGGAAAAAATGAAAAAAAAAACCTCTGGTCCTGATGTGTGAACGGAATTTGAACGGACTTGAAAATGAACTTAGTTCCGATCCGTTCCCGAAAAATCACGAACTCCGTTCACGATCGCGTTCATAATGAAACAACGAAACTCCGTTCGCTCCGTTCACGAAACTGGAACTAAGTTCCGGAACTTAGTTCATATGAACGGAGTTCCACCCAACCCTGCAAGACAGTAACTACAAACCTCTACTTCAAACTGACCATTTCTCAGACCTAGTCAAAACCTCTCTATGACTACTGAAACAAGAGACTCATATCCTAGTTTTGGAATGTTTGAGAAGTGATGTGGATAATGTGACAGATGGACAAGTCAGTTAAGATTACAGGTCTCACTGTCAATTCCAGGACATGTAAATTACAGTGTTTGAATACTTGTTATTAACCTATAGTGTTGTAAGGGAATTACCAGACTTCATTTTTCTAACAAAGTTAATCTTGGAAAAGTGAACACAACTGCTGTGTACTCCACTGCCAGCAAAACTAATTTGATTTATGGCCATCTTTTACTGTAGAGAAATATTTACTGCTGTACATATAAACTGCTGATGGCTGTCATTACTTAGCCTCGCTCTGGCCAGTCTGTAACAAAATTCAGGACTTCCTAAAGATTACTATTCTCTGCCTATTTCCTAGCCTTATCAAAGAATACAAGTAAAGGGACTGACCCTGTTGGTACAGACGCATGGCACCAAGGAAAAGAAGAACATAAAATCATGACCAATTTCTACACAGAACAAAACCCAATGCTAGGCGGTGATTTTTTAAAAATAATTTTGCAGCATGAAAGGCAAGCAGTGCAAAAAAGACTGTCGTAACTAAGTGTGGTGAAAATGATGGAGGCAAAGCAACTGAATAATGAGCTGAAAGCACAGTGACAGTTTACATGGATGAAGCAAAAGAATCAAACTTACACGATCTGTTTAAAAAACAAAGGCGAGTGATTGTTCTTGTACAAGCAGACATTTGTATTCACAGGTCTAACATTACATGTGTTCATTATTCCATGTGCTACTAGAGAAACAAATAGAAACTTCTGTTGTATTCACAGTAAGGATGAACATCATCTCCATCATAACAAGTATATTCTGGTCCATTCAAAGAGTTTAAGAAATCAAAAGGAGAAAAACAAAGATAAAGCTCCTTTGTACAGTTTTCCTATATATATAACTTTGAATCTGAAAAAAAAAAAATACCATCATCGCTATTTACACATTTGATACAGCGAAACCAAGCCTGGTGGCCTCATGCAAAGAGGCTTAGAACTTCGGTAACATGCGTTTCACAACAGAGACTTGATTTAAACTTCTTTGTTTATCAGACACAACATGGTTCATCTCTCAAAAAGTATTTATGACTCAATGTACAGTTTGTTGTTTTTATTTGCATAGGCAGTGTTTGAAGGGGGTTTGCTAAATTACAGGCTCAGGACGGGACAGGGCTGTATTGCAGACAGAGGAGAACATATTCAGGCTCTCACTTGAACATGAAAACAAGTTCAGAATCTCTCTACCACCCACCTTCTTGACACTCACCAGTCTCTGCTGAGACAGCCCACTACTGATGATCTTAAGTAGAAGATGACCCTATCAGAAAGTGCTCTTGTCCGTTTTCACTTTCCCACAACTACTTCATGCCAGCTTCAACTGCTTCCTGACTCTTAGTGTTTGCTATGCTTCCAGAACGTCTTCCCTGTTCCTGGGATAACCCCCCCGAACATCTCTTACCAATCATTCTTTTATCACTTTGATGATGGCTGGCTTCTTTACTCCACACTACTGGAATGGGTAAAAAAAAAAAATCAAGCACTGAATGAGCACACCAAGAAAAGTAGCTGACAGGAAAGGTCTCTGCTAAGAGCATAAGGGTATTCCAATATTGTAGACTCTTATAAATTCAGTATCCCCCAAGAGATTTCTGGAATATGTAAGCACTGAGGCAGGTGGCCAGGGGCACCAGTTTACATCCTCTGCCTGCAAGACAAGTCTGCCACAAAAGGAGAGGTACACGAGGGCCCTGCTGCTAGCAAACAACACATATTTGAGCTAACAACAAAAACTGGAATACTACAACAATGTGGACTGCAAGAGCCTAAAATGAGGGCTTATAATGGCAGAACATTGTCTTCGTTTGTGCTTCGTGTAAGAGATGGTGACACTCTTTCAGAAATCAAAGGCAATGAGAGTCTGAATGAATGCGTAGTTAGAGATTGAGTAAATGTCTAGGGTGCAAAGATTGATGTTTACAATGCCAGCTATGGAAAGCACTAGATGACCTGAATCAGAAATGTCCCAATGTTAGTCCTCAAATTTCAACAACCAATTCTTAAACAAAAAGAAAAAAGAAAAACAATTTACAAAAATGTGAAGAGGATTTTCAATGCCTAGGAAGCTAATCTCAATGTTAACACAATGGTAACTTCTGTGAGAAAAGATTATCAGATGAATGGATGATGGCTTACAAGGAATCTGTACAAGTTTTCCATGCCTGCTTCAAGGCCCTCGAATACCTCTGCCCCTAGTGATATTTATGTACTCGTAACAAGTTCATTTTACTTATAGACACATCTGGAATGACTTTCCTTAACGTATTTTTTAATTACAAGAAAAAAAAAGTTTATAATGTACTGCAAACAATTCAATGGACCTACTTACAATGAGAGACAAACAATGAACAGGCTTCACTCTACTGGGTGCTGGCGACAACAAAGTACACACTATAAATACACCAGATGGTTGCACACACATGATCAGTTTCTGTACATCCCACATCTACATGGTGTTGACTGAGGAGACGGCCAGAAGCAATAAGCCTCAACACCAAATGAGCATTCTCTATGCACGTTATGTTATCTGAGATACAGTTTTTTCACTTTGATCTATACACTGCTCAACTACAGCTCGGGCAAAAGCAATTATCTGCCTTATGGACATCTCAGCAAATACCTGCTCCTGTCTGAGCTTGGAAGATTGGCATTTGCGATGATAATATGATGTTTAAACAAAAGAGATACTTCTGAATGTCGGCTTCCATATGGAAAGCAGACTGGCACAAAATGAATTCAAAATAAGAAAATTTGACTGTAAAATGTTCACAAGTCTATGGTAAGAAAATTTGACTGTAAAATGTTCACAAGTCTATGGTAACTTACTTGCTCAGCATTGGCTTCTTATATCAGATGAGGAGGAAAATTAACAGCACATGACATTTTGCTTCTATCTAGGCAATCAAAACTAAAAAAAAAAAAAACACCCACACAAAAAAAACAAACAAACAAAAAACCCTGTTTGGGGAAAAAAAAAAGATGGAGCTCAAACAACAACTTCAATCTAATTTGTTTTGTTACTCCAATATAAAAAAAAAGTACGTAGCTAGAGACATTCAAGAGTGGACATGATGAAATGACAACATGGTCACCAAAGAGCTGCTCATCTACTAGTTCAAATTCTGATTAGTTACACTTTTTCTTGTATCCTCATCAAAATTTTACAAACAACAACAAAAAAATGCCATGCCAGTAGGGGGTACAGGTTTCTCTGTATGTGTCTGGAAGTTCTGCTGTACCTGCTCTCCTCTTAGTACAATATCATCATCTGACTACATGAAAAAGCGTAGTATAATCCACTTCCTTCTCAGTGATCTCATGTCTGTCTATTATGTAATCATCTAAGTATATCATGATAAAGAATCAAGAATATTTTTTCAAAAGGAGAAACTGATATAATATATTTTTTTAAAAACTCAGTCCTCAGATGGATCCAAACATCAATAATTAGCCAACGTAATCATTCTTAATTATAAATATGCATTTTTTTTTAATCACTGTACTATGGATGAAATAAGATGTTCACCTCTCTTGCTACTACCTCTGTAGAATTTTTTTTATAAAAGTAATATGTTAGCTTAGAGCATTTACTTTCTTCTCCTTCTGTGAACAACAGTATTAGTTGTAAGTTATATAGACTTTAATTTCTGCATCTTCGCTGATCTTAATGTATGTACCTGGTGGCAAAGAGGCATTTTCTTGAAGTTATGCCTCCATGCCTCCAGATCTATACATTAAGAGTTATGAAGTCATGCCTATTCCTATGCCTCCATGACTATGAAGTTACAATGAAGTTATGCCTATTCCCTCATAAATTGTATATACGCAGGAAAGATTGTTTTCAACATAATGGCAAACTCATTTTCTCAAAAATTCAGTGCTGATGATACTAAATCAAATACAAAATTCACAAGTGGAAAATAACTTTTCTTTCAGCTATCTCAGGAAAATGACTTTTCTTTCAACTATCTCAGATCCTAGACAAATCAACGTTCTATTAAATGTTTATTTCCTGAACCAACGACCAACCTTTCCTTAAAAAAAAACAAAAACACAGGACAAAATAATTCTTACAGAGAAGTGTCCTGTTCCCTATCTCCTAGAACACTATATCAAGAGGTTTATTTTACATGTATCAGACTACATTCAGGGTATTTCTAGTAACTACCATATGAGACAACACCTAAATTTAATTACAGCAAAAATGCAATACTCCTTGTTATTTATGAATGAAAAACAAAGATGAAAATTACGTACGTCCCAGCCACCAAAGGGGAAAAAAATCATCTTTATGTACACATCCAAATAGATGAATGGTCTCAATGATAAATGCACACACAATACAATAGAAAGCCAAAGACTACACAAAGGCACAATATTTAGTGAAGAATTCCACTGGAGAAATCTCTTCAAATAGATTTAGATGTATTTATAATTATTATCATGGCTATACACACCAAGAACATGTTCAGTTGGTATCTACTCTAATGTTACTACGTGTTGTTACATAGTTAATATATATATATATATTTATATAGAGGAATCAATAACAAATATAGGGTTAAACACATTCTGATTATGATGATGCAAATGTGGTACATAATTTTGCATTCCAAAACAAAAATAATGAAAAAAAAAAAAAAACTTGCAGCAAAAACAAAAAAAAACAATAAAAGACCCTTTAGCAAAGGGAGAAAAACATGATTTGACCCCCTGGCCCAAACCCAGTGGTAGACATGGACTCATAAGCCAGCAATATTGCCCGGTGTTTGAGACTGCTGGTGAGGCAATGTGTTTGCTCCTAACAAGATGATGTGAATCTGTGAAACACTTCAAGTCTTTCGTCCACAGCATTTACAAACCTTGTGGGCTGAAAAAAGGGCCAGT
This sequence comes from Ellobium chinense, assembly GCA_033807755.1. Classification (NCBI taxonomy): domain Eukaryota; kingdom Metazoa; phylum Mollusca; class Gastropoda; order Ellobiida; family Ellobiidae; genus Ellobium; species Ellobium chinense. Next base: position 59,245 of record JAWQUT010000661.1, read on the forward strand.
CACCGTAGGACAAACTGGATTAAGGAACAGTAATCCAAACACTTGTGCCCTAATGCTAGTATATTAATGAGGTTTGCATTTGGGTTTTATGACGTGTTTGCACGATTACAGCTACTCTGCGTCTTTCTGGTTTATTATAAGGACTTCTCCTCTCGGACAAGGTTGTAGACGTTGTGGTATGAGATATAACATGAAATAACCTTTCTCTTTGCTTCTCTTGCCAGACAGCGCTGATAAAATAATCTTACTGGAAACGAGAACAATACAGGCATGTAGATGGCCATAATAAGAGTGCTAGACAATTACCAGGCTGGGTAGAAACTAAGTCACTTATGGAATGGTATTCTACTGTGTCACTAGTCAAAGCCCCCTGGCCATCAAAATACAGGATCCCCCCAAAAAATGTCAAAATGGAAAGATTTACATCCCTGACAATAAAATGATTGTTCATTCTGACTCTGATAATTCAGAGAAATACAAATGTAACTGACATAGAAAGTCTGTCTCTGTGCATTTCCTAAACACTGGAAATATCAGCTGCAACCTGACACCTGCATTCACCACCATTCAATTTCTGCTTGGAGCAGAATGTACCTAAATGTGTGGTACTGAAAAGCTCATCCTAGAAATGCATGAAACAATCTTCTAATTTAGGGCACCAAACTGGAATTCTAGATCTTGCAAATTACAGGCACGAAAATTGTTCTAATTTATTTGGTCAGATCTAGACTGAATCTAATTAAATAAAGTATAAAACTGTTCATGATAGGTGACCATCAGGGGTGCCAAAAAAAAAAAAATATGTAGATTAACAAATGCCAAAGTGGCAAAACTCAAATTAATTTTGGGCTTGTTATTGTTGGATATTATATTTTCCAAGCGTGCAGAGAAAAGCTATCTCAGGACATCAGCCAGCATGTCTCAAACACCACGTAAGGATGTAGACAAGTTGTCCTCTGGTACATCACCATCAAAGTTTCATACAGTGTTCACTGTCCTGTTGCTGTGACACAACCCTACTATTGGGAAATGGCTCAAGAAAAGCCTCTGAGATGTGTACACAAAAGATTTTTCATTGTATTAACAGCCGACCATTGTATTTTCCCTAACCCATGTAAAGAATTGTGAAGCACAAGCAGGGCGTCAATTCCAAAAATCCATAAACAAATCATGAAATATATAGGTATTAAAAAAAATCTGTATTCTCTACAATGGTATAAGCTCCAAGGAAAAAAAATAAAATATTCATCATGTTCCACTCCATAGACTGATTAGGCTAAACCATATTAGTGCTGAGTCACTTGTGGACTGGAGTTCACTGTCCAGTTGCAGGACATGACAATGATACATTAATACAGCGCTACTCACAGCTGGTTTTCATGTCCCACCAGACATCATATTATAACAGCTCACACTTGAACAAAAAGCACACACTATTCACCAATCTTATGAAAAGGAGAGGGTGAAGCACAAATCAAATCAAATCATTTCTGCAGCCACACAATGTAAACATGTAATTTGAAATTTCAGTAATGATGACACAGGTAAATGATATAGAAAAATAAATCTCTACCTATGTACATCAAATGTACAATGCACACACTCATTATATCTGTTTGTGTGATACAAATATACTACTAGAGACATGCAGACATTCTGCGATGGTGGTTCATACAAAAACATTAATACAGTTCAAGTCACCACACTGGTCATTCCATTTAGTTCATGCATCTTGCGCAAAACACAATCAAGCTGAGCACAAGAAAAATGAGCTGATGAAAACATGTTAGCTTATACACAGAAGCCGACTCAAACTACTTTACAGTTTGAAATTATTACATCTGCAAATGGGGAAATTCTACATAGCCATTTCTCTAAGAACTGCTTATGTACTAGAATATAATTCTCCTGAAGCCAAAATCATGAGGCAACAAAAAGAAAAGGACAATTTACATGTTGAGCCCCCGAATAAATTCATACATAAGCCAACAAAGTTTGAATCAAATACTTCATCTGTCAACAAATCAAACCAACATGTTCATCTACAAAGTCAACTTTGCTACATTGCTCAGAATGCAAGCTACGGTAAGCTGAAACCATCAGTGCTATGCAACAGTCCTGTAACCCTTATCGTCATAATTGATTTCAGAATTGTTGCATTGCTCCAACAAAGTACACAGCAAACCTGCACAAATTAAACTAGCAAGATATGCCAGTAAAATATACTTGATCTTAGTGAGAACTGGTAGAAATACAACCTTTAACAAAGCGGCCAAGCAGCTTCTGTGAAACATCTAGAAAATCCAAAGAAATTGGTTACATTGCTATACAACATACATAAGTCATTTTCACAGGCGGCTATTCCGAATGCTCTGTAAGTCTGACCAATACTTGAAGCATGAATTGAGTTGATAATACTGGAAACTGGGTGGAGGGCTTGTGAGACATATTTGTTTCCTCTACACTACAGAACTTGTGCGAGGGCTGACCAAGACTGATGATGCAAATAATCACTGGCTACTGTGGTTGTACTCTCTACTAACGACAAGTCCTACCATTACCATAGAGGATATCAGCCTGTACACAGAGACAGAGATTATCAAAATCCTTTCCTGGTGTATCCACATCTACTGGGTCAGTAATACACAAAGTAGGGGCTGAGCTTGTAACCCCTTGAATCAATTACAAAACTTGGACTGCCCTTTTTTGAAAGAAACCTATCTGACACAGACATGAGACTGACATGCACATCAAGTTTTCACTTCATACTCCAAACACAACAATTAACAACTGTCCATTCACTCATACAATTTTCATGAAAATGTATTCATTTAAAAAAACATTACAATTAATCATTTTGTGTTGTCTTTAGACGATGATACCATGGGAAATCCCGCCTCAATGTCACCAGCATCTGTATGATTCTACTTGTTTGAGCTGTGATCACGACTTCACGTGTTCTCATCATTTCAAGGCACGTGCATGGGTTGTGATCAAACCTCAAAAGTATTTTCATCATTTTAACTAACAACACACTTCCATGGGTTCATCAGAGTCTCGATGAAGTGTTGCCACTGAGAGACATTCAGATCTCTGAGAAGAATCCCAATGCCTCGGACCATAAAATGAAATCTGAGATACTGTGATTCTTCTCACAGGTCTTGTTACAATCATCCAACTGAAACCAATAGTCTCAAAAACAGTCCAATAGTCATACAAAAGACAGCAAAGATTCTTTGCTTGATATTGATAACAGATGAACTCCCAGCACAGCTTTACAATGGATTGGTTATTCACTTGTTCTATGTACATCATTTCTCTCTGGTGTGTCCATGTACAAAATGTCTTTTTCTAACAGTGGCAACAGAGTCACTATGCTACAAAAGAAGTAACAAGTTAAAGGCTGGACCTTTTTATGCATGGGCAGGCACCTCCTGCACCAAATGGCAGAAAACAAAGACACAAAAAAAACCCAACATTAAAATATTGGTTATCAACTGATATTCATTCATCATCACAACCCAAGTGTAGAGGTAAACTGATACAAGTTTTGTTAGCTCTCCATGACAAAAAAGAAACACTTTAACACTTTACTATTTACAAGCTGTCCTGAAACTTGGTGTTTCCTTATTTCCTACACAAATGCAACAAATGTTTTTAGCACTGCTTTATACAATCATCAGAATTACTAGGCCAATCTGGCGACACTGCTTTTGCTATTATTGTACAGACATCATGACAATATTGGAGGAGAGGACAAAAGTCTGATCAATTCATAATGATTTCTTCAATTTTTACACCATGAACAACACATACAGAGCCATTGCAGTGATGACCCAACATTAGTCCCAAGACAAAAAAGTGAAACATTAGTGAACAATAAACATGAACATCGAAACCAATTGTTATGTACATCAATGCATATCAACAATAATCAAACATGACTAACAACAACGACTGCAGTGAATATGAACTTTTGCATGATCTTGCACAGGACATAAACCTCTACATCAACATGTACATACCATAGAATCAAGAATTATAAAAGACACTTATAGCTTCCACAGACCAAACAAAAAAAGAAAGAAAGAAAGAAGCCATGAACCTTTGCAATATCCCAAACATAGAAACTAACATTTACAGCACAGTTTATACATTAAGACAGAATCATTTGTAAGAAAATAACAAATACTTAGTCCATCAACATGCAACGTACCACGAGTCATTACCAATCTCAACTAAACTGGCAGGCTATCTGTAGATCCAGCCAACCACTCTTTTCATATCTTCATGTGCTGATCAATGACCCAGATGTAATTCAACGATATATAACAGGCTAAGAAAAAACAAAACTTCCAACTGAATGCAATCATACCGCTGTGATAATGAACAAAATTCAAAGCATAAACTTGGATGGGAGGGAGAGAATGTCTTCAGAAACCTGAATCAATAATGAGGTCCACTGTAACGTGTGTGTGTCACACCACCAGTTTCTTATCATCATCGAGTCCATTCATACTAGAACAGCAATGGAATGTGTGGACTGTTCTCACCATTTTCATGTTGTCATGTCACACGTGTTTCTCTACACAGACCAGATTCTCTAAGAATAAAGCCAGGCAATATGGAAAACACTCCAAATTCACCTCCATCAAAACAAATTCATACTTACGACATATTGAAGTACAGATTATATTGAACATGGGAGGTATACAGCCAAATGCATCCACTGGACAATATATCTGATCAAATTTGAATTTTCTTTTGTCATCATTATGGTGATATTAGCTACTCACTGTGCATGAAGGAAACTCATGAAAATGATTCACCAATAAACTGGCAAAGCAGAATTCACAGTTCTAGAATTCTGAATGGGCAAGCTAGAGTCTTTGCAAAGCCAGCATATCACTACTGTTCTGTTTAAACCATAAATCTTTCCTTTCTGTCAACATGGTTATGTGGGTTTTAACAGAACAATGACAAAGTGCTGGGACTGGGAAAGTAGCACATATGATCAAAGCTTTGTGGTTTGATCCCTGGCCATTCTCTCACTCCCATCCATCAGACTTTATCAACACAACAAACATAAAATGTAAATAAAAACCTACCAATAATCACAGGTGTTGTGAAGCCAAGTCTTTCCTCTGATATTCAATGTCTGTGATGATCACAAAGCCAGTCTGTCTTGTCGAAAAATTTACGACCCTTGACACAGCAGCTCTGGAGACAGATTGGCCACTTTCACACAATGATTCATCAACAGAAAACAAATGTTATCTTCTTAAACTCAAAAACTATGGCAAATCCATCAGCCACTCACTGAAACATATCCTGAGGTCAAAAAAGAATTTTCTAACAAAACACATCCTAAAATCAAACGTTCATCTTCTTAGTAATTTTCACCCACCACAACATTTTCATCCCATGAATGTCTTTATAAAGACAAAAGAAACACAATCCATTTGCAAATGACAACATCCAAGTTTCCCTCCCAGCTGCCATGCCAAACATGCTACATGCAAAAGTTGCAGCCAACTGCTGCACTGTCACTGTCAATCTTGGCAGTTCTGTCACTCTTGCTGCATTCTGCCACCAGGTAAGACAGGTAGGTCGGACACTGTTTCTCCTCTTCTTCCTACTTCTTGGTGAGCACTTTCAAACTCTCTCTCTTAGCCTCATTCTCCAATCTTCACTGTGTTCTGTAGTCCATCCTCAATTCACTTTCAAACTGCAAATGGATTGAGAAGCTTGTGTTTAATGAAGGAGGACAGGAGAAGCAGTGATTTATCTCACATTGTTCCATTTGTTGAGATACCTGGAAGAAACAGACAGGCAACCAACGTCAACTACAGCCCAGGATGGCTGCCCTAGTTCTTCGTCAAACTGTGGGAAACTCTCCAGATGACTGTGGGACATTTGTGGGACATGACTTCAACATGACAAAACCGGAAAAACCATGACAAATCAGCTCAAAACAATCTGATCTCATTTAAGAGGTGGCAGAGTTGCAGGACTTTGGAGGTTGACACAAATTATATTTAGTATGCCAGTGAGCATGATCATTTGCAATCAAGAAAGCCAACAAGTACTTCAACTGGGCTGTATTAGGACTTGCCAATTATGCTGGAATGTGGAGATTTTTTTTTTTTTTTCTAAACTGTCAGTGTAGACTTGCAACTAAACCAGATTTTTCTTTATTATAAAGGTTAAAGGAGGAAACCTGATTCTTGTGACACCAGGACAATTTGGCGGGACCAAGAGACAAATGTTTGATTTGTGACAGTCCTGTAAGCATCTCATGGAGTGAAAAGTTGCCATCTGACATGCATTTAAAGAGGAAATGTCAATATAAGATTTAAGCCTTTCTTCCTTAAGGCAAGAGCATGACTCTTCTCTAAAAATGATTAAATTCCTTGTGCAGCTTCTTATGTGTCAAGGCCTGTAGCAATATACCTTGGCGACAACTAGTCAACATAGGTAGCCATGCAACACGATTCATGATACAAAAGTCCCAGAACATTGGACCTTTTCAAAACCTTTCAAATCTGAGAGCAATAACTCAGTATCAAGACAGACAGAGATGGATATTACAGAGCTGAAGAAATTGCTTGCTCGATCACTTTTCCAGTTAATTTCTGCTTTCCATATTGAATATACATGCTATTAGACAGGGTATTGTCAAAATCAGCCAAAAATTACGACATTTTAAACAGCTGATATGGTATTTTCTTATGTGTAATCAAGAAAGGTGAGCAAAAACTTCAACTGAACAGTGTTTTCTCCTGGTCAAATGATTTAGGGTAAACATTTTCACCATGTCATCAATTTGAGGGAGCATTCTAAATGTTCAGAGGAATTTTTAAGTATTTCTCAAGTAATTAAAACTTTAGAGTGCAAGAAAGAAGCAAGATCAGCATGCGTTCAATGTATTTTCAATGGGATGATTTTGAAATTTAAACAGATGCAACAGGCAAAGCAGAAACTACTTACCGATAGATCCCATTTCTGGGCTGTTCTTCATAAAAAATTTTTCCAGCTTGGCCAGGATATGCTTGCCATATGTATACTTGCGGAGTGTGGCAATGTGGGGTCTGATCTTGTGCATCAACACCTTGCGCTGTGGGGGTTCAGCCACATCAATCATCTTCTGCACCACGTAGTTGGCAAACTGGTCTTTCATCATGGAGTACAGGGCAGAATGGTGGCTGTAATGGACATGACAGAGACAGTTCTAAGAACAGTTTTACATTTTGTAAAGTTAAAACAATTGCTGTAAAAGAATGAAGTTTTACAATTTATACATTCTATATAAATGTTTCAATTTTATTATGCCATTGAAAGGAAATGTAAACGCGATATGAATCTGTCATTTAAAAAAAAAAAAAAAGCCTAAACAATAACACAGTCGTTTTTCCTAACCCATCTTAAATTTGGAGAATTCTTTACTGCCTAAGTTGACTATCAATGCCGACAGTGTAATTGATCTGCCAGCAATCTGCAAAGCACAAACCACATGTGTTTCACCAACATGATATGGAAAACATTTTTAACCATCAGTTCTAATTTTGTGCATGGAACTACGTCCTATCTCCTTCCTTTCAAGCACAACAGTCCCTCATTGTAAGCATGACAACAAAGCAAAGCTAAGAATCCATGTTACAGTGAAGAAAGAAATCATGTCCTAACACACTGATGCACTAGCCTGCGCAAGAAAAAGAGGTGACTGTCAACAATAACTTTCTATTTTGTGCTTACCCATATCCATCACTCATGTTGCAGACTTCCTCAATAAGCATTGCTCTCTCCTGCCTAGATGAATGCGACACACATTTCTCCACCACATTGCTGGAAAAATCATCAGAAATAAACAACCACACTAGTTACAAAACAACGGAAATCAAGACCTATAATCCATAACCTATGGATAAGGGCAATCTTGATTTGCTCACAGTGATATACTCTTTTATTAGTGACACAAAGCAGTGACACAAAGATCTGATATATAATCATTTTAAGGGAAGGCTCCATCGTCCCACAGACCATATTAAATCATACGATACCCTATTATTTCAATAAATGTCTTTCAAGCGTCTGTCATAATGATATACAGACTCTGCCGGCTCCAGACAACCCACAGGGTTACATTTCCAAAGTCCAAATAATTATATCTACTGCGTGCGTGGCAGCCATAAGCTTAAGTCAAATATGTTCTAGCCACATGGCCAAGCTGTCTAGCCAGTGCTCTGCAGACGGGCGAGAGCATGTTGGTATGGATGTTTAAATTCCTCTGTGACCAGTAGACATGTCAAACGAAATCATGCTGAGGCAATTAAAATGCAGAATACTTTTTCTGGCTTACACTATCAAATTTTACGTTTGAATTTGGATGACCAGAAACTTAATTAAAAGCTGAATAATACATTGTCAGATAGAGGTGTCTGTAGCTGCTGGAATTTAAGTGACGTCATTGTTTTTGCCACAAGCCTCTGCTGATCAGGGAAGGGGAATAATCCTGGATGCAAGGGCCAAAACCCGGTAACTCTAGCTCTCCTTATTGCATCATACTACATAAGCGCACGTAACAGAACAATGCTCTTTCTTCACAAATTAATTCAGTGGGCACCATAGATAATTTTTAGAGACAAACAGTACTGAAAAACGGAAAAATTTTTTGATATGCATGTCCTCCTTTAAGCACTAAAGTACAACATTAAATATGAACCTAAACTATGACTAAAAAAAAATTATCAAATAATGGAAACAGAAAAACCAGGTAAAGACTGCTTATTTTTCTTTCCTTATGTTACAGCTCAATTTTGCATAGATGTAAGTTGCATGATCACAATCTCTTCAATCTTTTTCAAAAATCTACAGCACAATCTCCTATGAGAATACAATCATCGATCGCTCAGATCACCAAAGAAACCAAATCCATCCTACCTGGCAAATTTATGCTGACTAAGCATGAGAACCTTGCCCCTTATCGTGTTGACAATTTTGCTCTTGTCCTCCATCCGACCGTGCTCCAAGACATGCTGGATGACGTAATTCCCATACTGATCCTGAACCAATCTCTCTGTGTGCTCATGCAGCTCTTCTAACACTGGGGCCGTCTGCTCCGCTGTACAGTGTTCCAGGATCCGCTGGATCACACGACAGCCATAGGGGTGAGTTGATAGATTGAACACCTGGAGACAAAATTATGGTGGAATGAGAGTCAATACCAATACCACAAAGATCAAATGTAGTAAGGTGCTGCTTCAGCATTTCTGGACTTCTTGTTGGCTGCACAACACATACAACAACTGGACTTTCTTAGAGTTGCTAACATCTGGAAATCTCAAGATCATGATTTATTATGAAATTCATCCTTATAAAAAATTTGTAATGAGCTTCACTAAAAACACTAAAAATTAGACAATCAATGGTAGGGTGTCCATTTATAATATTATTTAACAACTGAAAAGTCGGATTAGTTCTAAAACAAATGCTAAGCAAAAATTATTAGGAAGTCTTTTCACGTTCCACTCTACCATCTGGGAAGGGAAGAGGTTGTGACCAACAGAAATAATGGATAGAACACCAACTTCAGCACAGACTAACCTGTCCCTTAAAGGCATCAATGATGAACTGCAAATACTTGGGTTCCACACACTCAATACATTTTTGGACCACGTGGTTTCCGTTCTGGTCCTTGACACACTTGAGGACATGGCCATCCAGCTCTTTCACAATCTCCACCTGATGAGACAAATAGCTCTTACAGTCATGAACTTAGCACCAAGGTGGATTCACCCTAGTGTTTACACTGTACAAGTGATACTAGGTTTTACTGAAGAGAGCAAACACGATGATGCACAAATTTACCATAAGCAGTTTACAGGATTTATTTTTTCAATTGACCAGAATATGCTATATATTATTATTTATATATACGGTATTACAAGAAAGACATACAGATTACCTAATCTTGATCCCATACGCACTAAACTTTGCTAAAAAAAGGTAAATGAAAATCTCCACACCGCCAACAAAGCTATGCGGCAGAGCTCAATTGCTGACAGAAGTTTCCCGCCATAACTCTAAAGAGATGTTGCAAACTCTGAACTCGACAATGTTTTCTTTTCCCAAAGTTGAGAACGACACTCTAATATGCCATCATACAATGGGAGCTGATTTCAAAAACAAATATGTTCCCTACAAAGACCAGCATCAGAAAAGAAGAAATTCTTATCATCTTGATCTCATAAGAGGTGTCAGTAAGATTTTCATCATGACTGGTCAGTTAACCCACATGGAAATTGATAAAGAGTTAGCAAGCAGCTTAAGCCAATCCACATGCTTTGTGTTGCTTCATAGGTTTAGAATGAAGTCATATCCTATAGATATAAAACATGAGCTGATCACATAATTGCTGATAGGTATTACTGTTGATGTTATTTCACTCTGAAGATAATTATGCCTATACGGGCAACTTCTGAAACCAGTCACAGAATTTAATAATTAATGTCACCAATGTTGTGAAACTTCAGCTTGTTGCAATTATCCAAGTAAATCCATTAACCCCTTGAACTTGAACCCAAAGAGCTGATACCCCCGGAGACCAAAAGATATGGCTGACCCACTCTACATCAAAACCTTAATCCATACATGACTTTACTGAGAAGAAAAGAGATTTACAGGGTGGAGAATCAGGACTCACAGGGCTGCCAACTTGTGTTAGCACCAAACAGAAAAGTTATGTAAAAGACAAACGTGTATCATTGCCAAACTCATATTTCTAAAATTGCATCCCTTATTTAGGTTAAATGAAACATGGTAAGCTGCATTTTTGTGCGACAGATGAACCAGAATGCTAAAATGTGAAAGAACCCAACTAAAATCAATTGTATATTAACATTTTGTGTACTACAGTAGTCACAATATTGTCTTCTTTTTCTTTCACCTTAAATGTTCTAGTGTCACATAAATGCACTTAGCTATACCACAAACTTGTATCAAGTAAAATCGTGGGATTGAAAGTGAAGCAACATGGCAAGGCTGTGGTATATAAAAGTGTTGAAAACTACAGTAGTGACGATAACACTGTTACTGTACTGACCTGCATATCAGCTGGAATAGACTCCAGAGCTTTCTGAATCACCCTGCAGCCATACATCTGAAGTGCTAGGGGCAAAACGTGACCTCTGACCCTTTGTGCCAAGGTTTGTTTCTGGTCAGGGGAACCAAACTCAAAAAATTTCTGAATAACATAGTTGCCGAAAACATCGGTCATCAGAGAATAGGCAGCAGAGAGAATTTCACCAAACACCATGTTCTTTTCCTGTGGGGTGGCACGCTCAAGTTTTTGTTGAATAAATCTGAGGAAAAGAAAAACAGTAATGAATGTCTTAGATTTGGGTCATCAGTCCTGAAGGATGCTTGTTAGAAAAATCAATTTCACTGCATATAAGCAAAATTATTCCCTTAGATCCTCGTGGTAAAATTCACAGTCTGGCATTCTTAATAGATGTCACCTCTTTGAAAGAAGAGGTTGGAGAGCTGCACATCATTTCTCAAAACTTATTCTCAAGCATACAGAGAAAAAAAAAAAAAAAAAGACTTGGAGGATGTAAGAAAGTATGTACTGCACATTAAAACCAGCAGAAAAAAAGCCAAAATTAAATGGCTGAAATTTCTTACTCCTAAATTGGAAAGAAACCGATTTTGGAAGCCTAGTCAATTTCTGTAAGCGAAGGTAAAATTTTCAGATTACATGTAATTGGATGGGGTGAGGCTCTATGGCTGAATTCCATCAAGACCAACACGTCGATGCCTTGAAAGAGAGACACTCTGATCAAATACAGCTGGAAAGACTACCACTTCCATCACCACCTCCACAATACTAACCTTGAGCCATGTTGGTCTTGTGAGAACTCCACAACGTGGTTCAGCAAATCTTTCAGAGACAGGTTAGGGATGCGATTGTTGCGGAAATCTTCCAGTAAGCGACTCCGTCCAGTTACCTCCTTTGATAAGCTGGCACTGAGAAACAGAGGATAGTGGAATGAAACACAATTGCTCAGTCATGGATTAAAAACAGGCTCCTGACCTCATTAGGTATTATCACTGGGAAAACAATATATCACTTAATCACAATTCCTCAGATACATTATAAGGAGTTGTCATTATCCCACGACTTTAATAAAAAAGGCATAGGCATTTTGATATGTGAAAATGTTAGAAATTGGAAGATGCAATCATCCAAATTGCAATGAAGCAGACTAGACTGTATTTTGAGGTGAGTGCTGTGTTTCCTGTAAAGACCAGTATCAGAAATATATTTTAAAAATTCTTATCATAGCATCTCAAAAGAGGTGTCAGTAAGGTTTTCATCATGACTGGTCCATGGAACCACAGCTTAACTGGAGGAGTTGAATTAGGATTGATTACTCTCGTATGGCACTTCTTCAGACGCGTGGCCAAGGATATAAATAGTTATTTTTCTCTCTTTATACCCATACCCCACATATGTGTCTTTGGTACTTCATAATTAATTCTTAACAAATTTCTGCGCAAAGCGAGATACTCCTATCATAATTCAATCTTGGCCTCTGTAAAGCAATTGTTAAATCAATTCTCACTGATACGCTGTAAGCATTGAATTATAAGATTACCACCACAGAGGTGCAATTCCTATGGACAAGCATCAATGATACAGTCACTTCGTTTTCATTTTTCAGATCTATTTTTCCATTATAAGACTGTTTCCAAACTTGCATGAAAACGTTTAAAGCTTTCTTGGGGAAACTCACCTTCTTGATGGCATGGTTCTGTTCTGAAAGAATGTATTCCCAAAGAGACCATTTGCTGGTGACACCAGACCTGGGTTCCTGAACTTGGCAGCTTCTGCTCCAGGAGCAGCAGAGTAAGGTCTCCCACCAACATTGAGGCCTGGAAATCAAACAGAAAATTGTCAAGTATTGTGGGGCTGTGTTCAATTCTGTGCAAAGGAAGACAAACACCCAAAGAGCATTTTTCTTTAAAATAAGATTTATAAAAATGGTGCATCCCAGCACTGAAGCAGCAGACTAGCCAGATAGGAAGAAAGAATTGTATTTCATAACACTTTAAAAAAAAAAAAAGTGTGATGACAATATTAATTTTATGAGTCTGAACAAAGTAAGTGAGATTCTGTGAATGGAGGCTGAGCTGACATGTAAAGCTCTGCATTATTGTCACCTGCCTTTTGATGCCCAGGACATGACACTGGATGTGTGGAATTTTCTCTACACCTCTGACAGACAGGGAAATATTTCCTGAGATGTACTGTCTCATGACATTCCAAACTACAGCTGTAGTCATGTGCCTTACCACTATTAGTAATATTCGTAATAAAATGATCCAGAATACTTTACAGACACTTCTGAGTAAAAGATACTGCAAGGGGAGACCCTAGAGTATTCAGGGCCATTGAGGATTTCTCTTATTTGTAAGATGACAGACAATATTTTGAGTCAGAAAAATCTGCCTTGACATTATTCCCCACAGACTGCAATTTTAAAACTTTTTTTTGCTTTTCTATTATGGAATGCAATTTTTTCCATTAAGTGAGCTTCATTTTAATACTCACTTGGGGACAAAATATTCAGACAAAACTACAGCTCTCCGGGATACAAAATGCCTCTTGTAGGAAAATTTCTTGGATGCACGTCTGACACAGATAAGCCTTCTTGTCCCACGACGCAAAATTATCTCACAGTCTGAGAAAACTGGATAGATGTAATTCTAAATTTAATTTAAGATGATGGCTTACCCAGGGTCAGGTTGGAGTTGGAACCTGAAAGTGATGGTGGTGGTGGTGTCATCGACTGGGTCCCAGTCATCATACTAGTCAGACTACCAGCTGGAGAGCTTGCCATGCCTGGCAGAGGGGCGTAGTAGCCACCCAGGGCTGACATCTGTTGGCGCTTCATGTCGAAAGATTCTCTTCTTTGGCCTGAGGAACAACAACACAGAACAGGTTAGGACTGGGAGATTAATTCACTTGCCAACTGATTGTGAAGAATATCTCTCACCCCCAAACACTGAGGTACACTTGACAATCGACTGTGGAGCATCTTTCAATCGTGACATTGGGGCACACTTACTAACTGACTGTGAAGGATAATCTCCCTGTGACACCGAGGCACACTTGCCAACTGACTGTGAAGGATAATCTCACCTGTGACACCGAGGCACACCTGCCAACCCCTAAACATCATTTTGCTTATTCTGGTCCCAAAATCAAACCATTTTTTCTCAATATGAGGAAAAAATGCTCATTTTGTGGTCATTCTGTGTGAAATGATTAAATGATTTTTTTATTCTAACGTCATAAAGCATTGCAAACAGTCATTCTAGATCTGTACTACTGCTCAAACCAAAACCAGATTTATTTACAATTAATCTGTACATGTATAGCTCTATAATGAAATGCTTTCAGTCATGATTCAGTCTCACCATACTGTACGCCCGTACATCACACATGATATACCAGAGGCAAGCTTGAATTGGAAGATCAGCTGATCACAGCAGTGCTGACTACATGTAGATCTAAGCTTGGCGTGCACAGTACACATCAAAATCCACAGTGGATAATTAATGAATAAAATGCAAAGTCATCAATTTTGCTTTTCATTTATGGATTCCAGTCTTTACAAAATGACATGATGGTCTCTCCAGTAGTGATACATGTAACAAAACTTCATTCTACTGAGACCAGCAGTCATAGACTTCACCAAATAGCATCAATACGGAAACTTGCAGCAGGTAATCAACTTGTTCTATCTTCTATTTGCACTTCGCATAGTAAAAGGAAACAACAAGTCCTACTGACGTACAAAAAATTCGTATTCAAGGGGTCTGTTGCATATTTTGTGTTCCAAAATACACAATTGTGTAAGAGTTGACAAGTCTATTGCTTACTGCTGTCATCGTTCACTAGACTTTGTCATGGATGGGG
>JAWQUT010000661.1:74311-141564 GCA_033807755.1 Ellobium chinense
GGGGCCGCCAAGGAGGAGGAGACAGAAAGAGAGGAGAGGAAAAATCAACGAGGGTGGATTCAGGAAGTTACCGTGTTTCTATAAAAGGAGTGAAAATTATCTTTTCTCCTTTGACTTAATAAGTTAATTCAGTATTGAATTTTCCATAAGTATCCAAAGCTAAATTTTTCTGGCCCAAATTTTTGACAAAAGTCCTATTTTAATGAAAATTACTATAACTGACAGAAAAAAACAACACCACTCAAAAAAAATTAAAAATCCATAGGTTAGTTCAATTAAAATCATGATGTCTTCAGACCCATTTTATCAACCAGAAAGTTTTTAGAGCACTGTGTCTGTTTAATTGTGTTCTTTTCATAAAACATGTTGAATGCAATAATGAATACATCAAAACCCTGACATGTACTGCCAGTCAAAACTCACCAATGGTTCCTGGGGTTCCACCAGAGCCCAGTCCACCCAGGCCATTACTTGCGAATCCATTTTGCTGTGGGGCGGTCAGACCAAGATTGGTGGAAATGGGTGTGAAAAGACTGGTCGTGACTTGCGTGTAGCCCAAACTGCTGGTTGGAGAGTAACCTGCAGGTCAAGGAAGAACAAAGTGTTTATAATAAAAACGACTTCAGTAAGGATGGGCTGAGAGTGGAGGCACAAAAAAATTCAAAAGAATGGCGTGAAAATTTACAAGGCATTTCTCTGGAAATAATTAGGCTGTGAAAATCGACGTGAGAAAAAAGCTCATCACCCCTGGAAGGTCTGTAGTTTGCATTGGCTGAAGCACGACACATGGAAGTTCTCCTGAGGAGAGACCCATGCTGATTTGTATTAAATGAGTGGATTTCTACCACAAATAAAGGGCAAACTCCTGAGAATCTCCCTAGGGCTGTGTTAAGGATAGGGTTAGATACAGCCTTCGACGTAGGTTACGGGGCAGGGGTAGGTTAGATTTTAGAGACAACTTCTGCTGTGGCCTTAAAATAGTTTCTGAATATTGCCAAATACAGAAGACTCGAAGGGCTTTAGGGTGTTTCAGAATGATGCTCGCTGGAACAGAGTCCCCCAAGCGATCCATTATTAGCCACGCCGTCTCTACGATGGCTGCAAGCTGTTATCTTCATTCATGGGTGAAAGGTCAGATCAGTGCTGCCTTTAATGCTGACTATTACTAGTACAGTCGACTCCGCATAATCACCCTTCATCAGGATCACGGAAAAAGTGGGCAATTAAGCTTAGAAACGATTAAGCAGAGAAGGTACTTTCGACCTATATTTGGTAATGGGGTTAAATTTCTTTGATGTCGTGCATTGACGCCTTCTTGACGCCATCCTCAGGACAGACTCGAAATTGGCGGTGTTACAGCGCACAAAATATTTGATCTCCGCGGTCTCTCTCATTGACCACCTCGCAGTAGCCCAGCAGACAATAAAGAGTAGGATGGCACTGTCGGGATCCACCGTTCATCCACATGACACGTTCTCCAACCTAGCTGAAATCCACCAGAAGTCGCAATCAAGACTATACGGCGGTAAATCTGACTCAGAGTGCACCAAGGTCCACACACAAGATCTGAAGAACCTTATACATAAAGAACTATTCTCCCTCTTACCAAGATTGCTCTGTCCTGTTGAGGGTGTATTGCTGGCTACTGGGGGTGTCTGTTGTCCTTGTGTAGTCAGGAGGCGGAGTGGGTTACTAGCAAGTTGACTTGAGCCTCCTGTGGAGAAGAGAAAGCACACAAATCAGATCAATAACCTTACATAAGCTTCTTTCACTAAATGGTTTCTCTTTTAAGGTTGTTAATAAGGCTGGGCAGCTCGAGTCAAAAGATCGAGTCGAGTCGATCTTTACCAGCGGCTCGATTCATCTAGTCAGCTAGTTCGGCTCGAGTCAAAAAGATCGAGTTTTGCTCCGATCTTTTTGAGTCGCTTTAATCTGGCTCGACTCAACATTAATCGAGCCACACGCTCAGCGCGAAGTTACCGCGGCAGTGTCGCACCTCCTACAATCTAATTAATTTAATTGAGATTGTTTATGTTAAGGAAGGGTTAGCAGTGATAGCAGGAATGGGCTGGGAGGAGAAGGATCGTGACTAAGCGTTAAAGTTTGGTTTGGTACCGTCGATGCTAATTGGGTAGCGAAGGGCTCTGATTTGTGAGATATTATGTGCGTGTGAGTGTGTGTATGTTTGTGTATGTGTTTATATGAATGTGAACATTTAGGGTGCCAGATGAGATTCAGTTACTGAACAACTGATAGGACCTATCCTAGACTGCTCTAGGATAGGTCTATGCTCTATGAAACAATAACTGAATGACTGAAAAAAATAAACAACTTTGAACGGCCCCCCAGAAGTCAAAAGAAGGCCCGAAAAAAAAACAATGCCTCGCTACTTGTACGCGTACTAATATTTTTTTTTTTGGAGGGGGATGGGGGTGAGGGGAAGGAGGGCAAAATAAGAATATGAAACTAAGGGAGGGAAGGCGGTAGTGGTAGTGGCGGAGAATAGGGAGCACGCGAGAATGTTGAGACTAGAAAGACCCATCCACGAGGAAGGTAATTTATGATGACACTGTATAAACAGATCACTAGTGCAGCTGCAAGCCGCTATACTCGATCTTTAGTCGATCTTATGGCTGCATTACCAGCCTTTACCGCGGACTTTCTTTCCCTCCGGTACCGAAAAAGCTCGAGTTTTAAAGATCGAGCTTTAATCGATCCTTACGATCCGGGCCACCAAAAGATCGAGCCGAGTCGACTTTTCAAAATCAGGGATCGGCCCATCTCTAGTTGTTAACTCATTTATTGTCACACATTCAAGTTACTCGTATATTTCAATATCTGGACAGATTACCAGAATAATATGCTTTTAAAATGTGCCCACTCCCCCCCCTTCCCCATTTCCCTAAAAACCAGTTTCTTATATCAAAGTACTGTATGTATAAACTGACAACCGCTTACAGCTGAAATGATCCTTTACTGATCTTATTGTGCTCACATATCCCATGCATCCCCCTCCTTTAGAAAAAAAAAATGCACTTAAGTCATACAACTTAACGAGCTTCAATGAAACTGATATGAAATTTCAGACACATTACCTTACATGACAATCAATAACTGTTTTATGTTTCATTGACCAACATGTTACTTTTATCAAAGTGAAGAAATTACAAATACATGACCAAAAAAAAACAAAACTATGTGCATGGACCAGTGTGTCAGACCACATGTTATGAATTTTTTGCCACGGCCATAGCTAGAGCACCTAGACTAGTCTCCAAATGTGCACCTTCAGTCATGTGGAGTGAAAATACAAGAACAACAAATATGAAGTTACAACACTTTCCACTGCAGAATTATAGGAACGATTCTAATGCTACAGGTGAACACAAATCTTTTTTTTTTTGTTCCATTTCTTCTGTCTCCTAGTTGCCAGACAATTTTGATATTGTAAATTATACGTTGACTTATGTTAGTGGCCTTTAATAAGCCTAATAAAGGCTTTGAATCTTGTGACAGAAACTTGTACGCACCTTGTTGCTGGGCACCGGCATTGACCAGGAGAGGGGCAGGGGAGACCAGCCTGACTTGTGGTCCAAGTAATCTGGGGTTGACCAGCTGTCCATTCTGGTCTATGTACGCCGGCATCAGCTGGTAACCTGGGTCTGAAACAAGACATTTGCTGCCTTGAAACCTTTCTTACTGTTACAAAAAGATGAGTTTCTCAGAGATTATAGCAATGTGGATGCAGATTAAATTACCATTTTCAATCATGTTCCATCCTTTTTCACTATTTGTAAGTAAGTTTCGTTCTTACAACATTAGTCAATTCTACCTTAATAAGCTCCAAGAATACGCTATCAAGTTTTTCAGACAGACCAAACAATAACAAAAAAAAGAAAAATTTCCTGGACGGGAGACTGTGCTAAAACCAGTATCTCAGTAAAATGTGACAAAATTTTCCTTTGTAGCAACGGTCACATGGAATGGAAGAAAATACTGCCATTGTGTCACGGAAAATTCTCCTTTGTTTCAGCGAATATCATATCAATGAACATTTCAACATAAATAACCCAGCTTCTGACACTGCCTGCTTTCCTTCCATTATGATATTTTATGGAAAGTTACTAGCACTGTCAATATCAAAATCCCTTCTAAACAAGAAAAAAGTTGAGATAGAGGGAGTGGCAATTATCCTATATACACATATATATAGCATTTTGCTATCTTTTTAAGATGGACATGCAGCAATTTTGCTCGAAAAAACACTACAAATATAGGGCATCTGCCATCATCTACACTGCGATAAAACGGAATCAACTGTAATATTTCCATACAATCTGTAAAATTTCAGAACAATAATTTACAACAAATAAACAAGAGGCTCACTTGGTGTCTGCATCTGATTTTGCATCTGACTGGCTGAGGAGCCGAATGTATCATTCTGCTGGGCTGGTGATCCCGTCTGACCTCGCATCAACTGTTGTTGCTGTTGTTGTTGTTGCTGTTGCTGCTGCAGTGTTTGAGGAGTCTGCTGGCCCTGCATGAGGTTGGGGATATTGGCCGTGGGAAACATCATAGGAATCTGGTAGTATTGGTGCATCATTGACGGACCTAGTGGAGATCATCACCAAACAAAAACAAAAAAATGCATGAGAGTGATATGGCTGTTATCATGCGCTATCACTGACCAATAAACTGGCATCAATGACCTGGGAGGATTTCCAGATACTTTTTCCAATGTTGTATACTGAGGTAAAGAAAGACATTCTAAAATTGTATGCTTTGAAAGGTGACACCTCAAATTATGAAGAAAAGAACGAAAACAGCAAATTTCAAGATTTTAGCCATATTCTTATTCTAGACATAATCGAAACCAAACTTTCACAGTGACAAACTGAATTTAATAAGGCAAAAACAGCGGCCCATAACGGCTTTTTACTTTTAATTTATTTGTCATATTACAGTTCACATTTTTTAACATTTCCTCCGACAATATTTTTACATTTTTTCTGGAAATCCTCTTAAATATGAACTTTCCTGTGCACTAAAATCTACACTGCCTTTATCTTACAACTAAAACCTCTATCACAAGATTACCCTGATCATAAATATCTAACAGCTGTGACTCTACCCTCTTAAACATTTTGAGTTTATGAGCAGAAGTTAAAAAAGAAACAAAGTTAAAATATGCAGGTTTTTCAAATACAAGAAGTTCAGGAAGTTCCATGTACTTGTCTTGAACTTTTTGTTCAGAATTTGAATTTTTAAAAAATTAAGCTTACAGTAAATAAATGGGCACTGAAAATAATATAGCTTTTATAGCTGAATTGCATTATATAAGTAATATTTAACATTAAGGTCAACAGCGTGATGAGATACAGTATCACTTGTTAGTAGGGGACTCCCAAATTACAAAATTTCTGTCATGGCATGCAGTCCTTAGTATCATATGGTTCATCCCAAGCAACCCACACAACAGCACAATGGCAACCATTCAGGTTAAGAAAGCTAATAATATTCGTTTTTATTAACTTTCAAAAAAAAAAAAAAAAGTATTATATTGTCATGCTCTTTAGAATCATTGGCTGCAGTTGGTAAAAAATTAAATTATTAGCAACAGAATCTGCCATAATTTTTTATCTAGTAGTCAAGAAACTGTCCATAAATATTTGTTGTTATATTTTGTCTTTTGGTAGCTACCTCTATTGAACAGATTATCAGTTATATTTTCACCTGACAGTGCAAGAAGAAACTCAACTTGCCACCAGTATTATGTGGCCGCTATTCAGGCGGGAAATTGTGGTTTAAGTTAACTTATTCCAATCCACTGTGTGAAATGTGAAAAACAAGAAAATGCAGAGTCATATGAAACAGATAATGAGTGAATTAGTAGGCTATAAGTGAAGAAGTATAGTATGTGATTAGTGAACAAAGTATTGATCATCACTACAAAATGGTCAAAGAGTTTCTTGAACCCAGACCCATTGCCCATTTCCTTCTCCTCTCCCCCTGGTCCCCCATGTAAATCCTTATTCCCCAGAGCAAAACCATGTCTGGACTAAGGGATTGATGAAGCATGTGTCTGCCCAATCTTTTGGTCTCTCCAGTATACTTTTATGGCTAGGCTGAAATGACAGTCTCTCAGGATCAAAGAGTTAAGGATCTTTCATCAGAAGCATTCAAAAGCAGTAGACTGGACTGAATTTCCAAAATCAAGGTTGCAAAACGAACAAGTCAGCTATCACAAATTTAAAACCCAAACTGTTTGTCCTCAAACAATAAGGCAAATGTCTAAAGACATTTTGGAATAGCCATGTATTTCAATGAGGATTATATTCTCATTTATCAAGTCAGGGCATCCCCGCAACATATCTACTTTGGTGTACACAGATCAAGTCATTGTCTGTGTTGTCCCTATGCTGATACCATTTCAACTGGAACTTACTGTGATAAAATCCCAATCAATAGGAATCAATTATTTTAAAGGAAAGATGAGCTGAACTGAGAGCAGAGGGTATGAAAAAGTTTAAATGCAATGGTTTAATATGTTGCTGAACTGTGTAAAAAATACAGGTTGCCTATGCCTGAAGCATATAAAACATTCAATGATCTCAAAGCGTTATTCTTCAAAAAGATGAGATTTCAAATGTAAAAGAAAATCAAAAGCTGAGGCTAAACTTGTGATGAACTGTTTCCATTTCAATATATCTGGCAAGCTGAACCTTTGCAAGGCTTCATTAAATACCAATTGAAATATAAAGAAAACTGAATAGCAAGGCTGATAAGTTTCTACAACCTGCCACACCTCATCTCTACAAAACGAAATCAGTTAACATTTAACAAAAGCTTGAGATTTAAAATAAACGTAATTGGGGAGGTAACTTATCCAAAGATTCCTTTTTTAAGAGAAGAGGAAAGATGAAAACCTTTGCAGTTGTCCACATCTGTAACTTGCAGTTTCTCAAGCAATTTGCCGAAGTTGAAAGAGACTTGGTGACCAGCAGAAGTTTCAGGTAAAAGAACTTTTGATCTAACGATGCTGGGATCATAGAGTGACAGATCACTTGTTACTTGGCAGCCACAAGTCCCATGAGGTGACCAGTATTTGGGCCCCGAAGAAATGCAATCTGCAGAACTTTCAGCAAGCATTGTAGGTCTACATTGATGATGGCGATGCTGACTAATCTTGGGCACAGCTGCCTCACCCAAAAGGGCGTAATTCACAATATTATCATTACTGTAAATGGGTGTACTGCATGTGTGTAAAGCAACATTTGGGCTGTAAGGGTTACTGCTTAAAAGCTTTGAAGGATCATCAGAATTTAGAATATCAGTACTGCTGCATTCCTTTGCAATGACTGCAGGCCCTGCCAAGGAGGCATATGTTACGGCCATGTTGATGGAAGAATCAGCCTCTTCTGGACTAGAAGCAATAGCTGGAACTAATTTCATGTCTGCCTGCTTTGACCCAGCCATATGTGTCCCATCAGTCTGTGAAGACAGCTCATCTCTCTGGGCTGGAGAGGACTGGAGTCCAATTTGGACTACACTGGAGAGAAACTCCCACAACCTCTGCTGCTGCTCTTGCGGCTCTTTGCCCACTTTGTCTAGGAACCGTCCTATGTGATAGAATGGGTCCTTGGAGCTGGAGAACAATGTGCCAGAAGAGGCTTCCTCATTCCCAGGGCTACTAGACTCCCTACCTTCTGAAGTACAACCACTATCAGCTTCCTTGCCACAAGAAGCTTCGGCCTCTTCAAGTAATGTGACCTTTCCTTGTCCAGACTGCTGGGGTTCTGCTCTTGTGCCAATGTGGCTTTTGACTCCATCACTAGTGTGCTTTTCATCATCACCAACTCTATTCTCAATCCCACTTTTTATCAATGCTTGGCTGCCATCACCAGTATGCACCACCTCTACCTCAAGATCAGTACAAGTCACTGCACCACTGGAAGCATCTCCCCTGTCCTTGGCATATGTTCCAACATTACTGAAGGTCTCAGCAGTATGACTCACACATTTTCCTTTGTCGTCAATAGAGCGGATCAAAATATTGTCAACACTATGGACTTGAACATTCTCACTGTAGGGTGAAAGGCCAGTATCTGTAAGGACCTGTATGCTATCACTGGAATCACTTTCTCCACCACTGCTACAGCAACTTGGAACATAATCTGTAGGTGTGCTGACATGATCATTAGTTTCATCTTTATCGTTGGTGGACTTCTCTAATGCATGATTCACAAAGCTTTCTACATGACCATTTGAAAGAATCAATGCACGATCACTTGTCTGGGACCCCACACTGTTACATGTGTGAATGACAGTGTCAATGCCAGTCAAAGTCTTGATAACCGCATCATCTGTGGTGCACACTACATCCTCCTCAGGGGTTTCGGTGTCAGTAACAGTCAATACATCATCCCTGGTAACTATATCATCTTTACCAATAATTTCAACACCACAACAGTGGATTTCCACACCATCTTCAGCATGTAGAGCATCCACTACATCATCCTCAAGTTCAGTGTCTGTAACAATCAATACTTCATCTTTAACACCAACCTCAGCAGTATTAGGGTGCACCTCCACACCACCTTCCTCACGGGTCTTTATACCACAGTTCGGGCTGATATCCAAACAAACTGCTGGTCCATCTAGGATGTTAACTTCAGTGCCAGGAATGACTTTACTATCAACAGCTACTTCACTAGTTGGGCAAGCCTTGACTTTCTCATCATCAACTTGATCTGTTTTCTTCAGACTGATTTTCTCATCCCTTTCATCTCCGGCCACCTGGCCCCTCGA
This sequence comes from Ellobium chinense, assembly GCA_033807755.1. NCBI lineage: Eukaryota > Metazoa > Mollusca > Gastropoda > Ellobiida > Ellobiidae > Ellobium > Ellobium chinense. The sequence goes on from JAWQUT010000661.1 coordinate 83,120, forward strand.
AGTTCTTACATTATTAGTGACCGCTGTCTTGAAGGTAGCAGCTTCACTTTCAATACTGTAAGTCCTACCATTTGGTACATCTTGTGTGCCATCACTATTCATGCTCTCTCCAGCACTCTCTCTCAAATGTGATTCATTAACCGCTAGTGTGCTACAAAAATGTGTTTCTACCTTATTACTGGAATTCATCAAATGACTGTCTTCTCCACTATCAGTCCGGTTCAATGTTAACAAACTTTCATTTTTGCTTCGCAACGATTCAGTTATGTGTGGTACACTGGGACAAGTGTCATAGATTTCTTTGTAATCTGTCAGAACAAACTGTTCATCACTGTTAGCATTAGTCTTGTCGTCCAGGTGTGTTCTATCACAGCTCAAGTTGGTATCAGGCTGGATTTTTGTACCAGCCACCTCACACCCACACAAGCCTTGGTCTGGGTCGCTCATGATGAACCTAGGCAGCTCCCTCTCATTATCATCACCACTATCATTATCACTGTTGCTAATGTTGTTGAGGCCATCCACGGAGCTGCTCAAACCTTCCTGAATACTTCCACACTTTTCACTTGACTTTATGTTCTGGGTGTCAGTGGGTTCTATGTAAGGACCTGAGATCATCAATATCCCTTTGAGCACCGATTCCACTACTGACTGAACTGCCTTACTCTCTGTCGACATTATGCAGATAAGCTGAGTGCTTTACAAGTGTACCTCTCCTTGAAAGAATTTGCTAAGTCTGGATAATGGCAAAGTCCTAACAAGCACTGTTTATAATCCAAATGTTTCATTGAAAGTATGATGAGATCTCAAAAGGGCTCCACAAGTAACACAACCTAAGACTTGGGTTACTTTGAAATGAACAACACATCATGAACAGTAATCCTGACCCCCAGTTCAGGTGAGTGTGCTGCCTTCTTTTTTTAAAGCCTTAATCAGCTTTTTTTCATGTAACTTCACTCTCCATATCCAGAATAATGGTTCACTTCAACTGTGTCTTTAAACAGCATTTGTGTGGTTTTTTTTGTTTTTTTTTTTTGCTTGTTGACTTGTTCATGAACTTTTTTGTTTCTTTGACCTCAGCCATTAGTTTTAAGTGCTTTCACTTCCCCTCCCCAAACTAGTCCTATATTGTGAGTGCTATGTGTGTTTAAATAATTTTCTACTGAGCTCTTATTTTTTTCATCCTAGTGAGCTGAATGAACTCTCTGAAAAAGCATGCAAAGCACTAGTGTCTGTAAATAGATAAAAATAATAACAGTTGTATTTAGCATAAATCCTAAACATATGAGTTTTAGTAAGCTGCATTTTATTCTTGCATATGTTAGGTGAATTCCAAATGAGGTATTTTCAGTTATGCCACCTGATCTAGGGATTGCTAGGATATTTTGATAAATGATGAGCAATCATGCATGAGCAGAGAGCATGTAAACAAACCAACGTGTAAGCAAGAATTCCTAGGTCACATGATGGAGCTGAAAATACCTAATTGCCTAGAGACAGTATCTACAAAGCCTTGTAGCATGCCATTATAGTTATACTAAGGGAAGAGTGCTATCATATGTTACATATACAAAAAGGTTACGAGGAGTTACTTTTAATGACAAGTTCTAGAAATGTCCAAAGCAATCTAGCTTTTATTTTATCCATTATTATTTCAGGGTGTTTGTCGTTCAAGTTAGAGCACATTAACAAACACATTGAAAGGAAACTCAAGAGCCATCACTACATGTTGAAAAAAAATGAAAAATGAAAGAGCAAATAACCCCACAGACAATCTAAACAATACTCTCCTCGATCTTCAACCATAAAGAGGAAATGATACCACAATGACAGAGATGGAAACAGTAATAAATTGTCATAAATATGTACAGAGAAGAGAAGGAACTAAAACAGAATCAGGATGGGTAAGAACAAAATCAGGAACATCTAAACATTATGGGCAAAAGGACAGTGTCTGCTTGCTCATCAATATCCCTAGCACTATTTCTGCCTGGCTTCCATTCTAATTTAAGGTGTTATCAATGTGATCAAAGGTCTTGAATCAAATACTACATACACTATTTTAATTCCATCAATTAGAAATAAAAATTAATGGGCATTTAGTGATGACCAAGGATTGTACTTTATGCACCTAAAATACTAATAGGAGCAGAAGAGTACAGTGACTGGATTATGAAATGCTGAGTATCTCCTGTCTCCCATTCCTCATGGTTATAACACTGCGGTTTTCTCAGTGCTGGTTTTGATTGTTTGAAGTCAGATTATAGCTTTGGAAAAATTTACAACACACACAATATGTGCATATGTGAAAGTGCCTTCGATAGAATCACACAAGTGTGAAATGAATACATACATGTGTTATGAAGAAGCTTGAGATTACAGAAGTCAGTGAAGGGAAAGAAAGTTCAAAGCAAAGTCTGTGTCAGACACTGCAAGCAGACAATCTCCATACAATACAATATGCCTCCAGGCATGGAAAAAGTCAAACATCTATTTCTCCTAGTTTTGCTTTCAATGAAGCATTCATACAAACTGCTGATAGTTCCAGATAACACTGCAGTCAAATTTGGGAGCTGAAAGCTGAAAGCTGCACTTAAATTGTGACAAATTCTGTCTGGCTATGAACAGCACAGGCCAACAAGTTCCTGAACACAATCTGATCTCATCCATGCACTGAAACTTTTAGTCTTGCAAAGATTTGCAAACCTCCAGCACTTTCATAAAGTGTGTTTGAGTACTGTTCCAAACTAAGCACCAGTTTCTCTGAATGATGAAGGTGTGCTCACTTTGAGGGTTGCACAGATTATATAATGTGAAAAGGTTTAAATAACACAACCAACTCCAAGAGTAGTTATTCACATACAACATGATGACTACAAAAAAGAAAAGTCTAGAGAGTTTGGATTAAGTTTGTGAATATATCAGAGAGACGCTGAATAATTGTAGTTTGGTGATACTTAAGCTATTCATGGGTAGTAATAGTACAAGTTAAAAGACTAGAAGTCAGGCAGGCAATTAGAAACAAGTCAAAAGTAGACCAAGCTGTTAGATGGTACTAAGGGTGGGCAGGGGAGCAGGGAGTATGCGAGTTAGAGGGGGGTGAACGGAGTTGAGGGAGAGGGGGGTAGGTTTGGGTGCTGACCTGCGAACGGAACGCCCGCCGCCACGTACGGGTCCTGGGCTAGTACGTAGGGTCCTTGCGTGATAGGGTTTGGGCCAGCCACCCCTGAAGGAAGATCAATATAAGAAGAGCCAAGCACACACTTAAAAGCCATGCACGAAAAAAAAAAAAAGAACAGAAACAAAAACTCCAACATAAAAAAAGTTCAATGTTTAAAATAAATTCATTCACTCTCCCACTTGTTGACAAGACTTTATATTATCAAAATTTCCCTTCAAAAAAGGGCTTTAATCACTACACATTTCACACATCACTTGTACACATCACAATGAAATTCAGCTGACCTTTATTATTTTTTGTTTTGAACATTAACAACCCGATAATATGTTACGTAAAATTAAATAACATGGCCTTCCTGCTACAGGGACCCAAAGAAAAGTAGGGAATATAAAACATTTTTAGCAACTAATTGTGAAACCACTAAAATAAAACCACATATATAAAGGAAAATAAAAGGGAAGCATAAAGCACCAATGCATTAAATGGACAGCTGTGAAGAGTATCAGCCCCCTCCAGTGCTGCTCAGTAGCAAATGATATATGGCTACCCCCAGAAACAGTGATATCATCAACATGACACAGCTTTCCAACACAGCTCTTGGGCCAGTCAACAGCATGTAATGTATGCTGGGATAAGTTGGCGTGCCTAGAGGGACAGGTGGTGAATATGGACAAAACAGGGGACGTAAACAAAGATATCTTGCAATCGTGCTTGGAGTCACAGAAAGGTAATTTGTTGCATTAAGCAGCTCTTGGCAAATATAACTTTACCCACTATCATGTCTTTGAAAAGAGAATTTTTTAAAAAAAGGAAAAAAATCTTCCCCCATGTTAGGTCGAAGAAGGATGGCATAGCTCTCATTACCAAGATCAATTACAAAAACAGCCATGAAAGAGAAATGGAACCTGCTGCACTCATCATATGATTGGAAACCAATAAAGAAACAATAATAGCACTTTTGATTGTAGGGCAATACGGCACATGAACAAAAGGTCAAAGGATGGATAGTGACATCTATAGGACTGGTGCAAGTTAGGAATTCAAAGCTGCAGTCAGCACTGTGTGATGAAAGTGACAAGATCCCGAGCAGAACAGATTGAAAACCTCATAGAATAGGAAGAATACCAGCTAGAACACCACGGCCACTGCTCCCATTTTACTGAAGAAAACTGAACTTGATGAAACACTAGGAGAAATAATCTCCCCGTCATCTTTGCACTACGGCTGAAAAACTGTACTCTATAATCAATATCTAGCACAGTAAATTTCTGTAACTTCGGTCAGTGTTTTCTCCAGACTACTTGACTTGCCCCTTAAAGGGACATGGATAGCTACTTGCTCACAGCCTTAAAAACCCACATTATATTGTCATAAATTTTCAACTTTTTAAATGTATCCTTCATCCTAGCACTACTGAGAAAATGCTACTTGAAAATCAGGATTTTTATAACGCACAGGCCACTGTAACTGGCTTCACTTCATCACAGGGCAGAGGCATGATGTCAAAAAGCCAGAGGCAAGCCAGAACTCATTATGCGAAGACAGTTATCCACATGTGAAAACTATCCACAGTGCTAAACCGTATGTTTTGTTTTCCTATAAGTTGTCCTTTGTAAGGACTAAATAACTGCCTAACTTCAATCACAACACTGTAGCCTTAGAAAAGGCAAGATAAATATTGGATAAAAAAAAAAGCATCTGTCTGAGCACACTTTGAGTCACTTTATTAATGTATACATAGCCTATATAGTTATCTGCTGTATGATTTAGTGAGCTCTCACTGGCCTATGATTATCATAAAATAAAATTATCATTTGCTTGAGGAGCACTTACTGATAGTTTAGACGCTGCACAATTGGACAGGATTCAATTGCTAGTATACCATCGTCTCAGTCAAAGATTTCTGCGCTCGAATAGTGCTAGTTGCGTCACAATCAACAGGTCAAAAAAACTGGCACATCAACGTGAAAATTATACCAACATCCTTGTGTTGGTCACACTTGACCACGGGATCATTCTGTTGAATACCTGTGAAATCGTCTGTAGTTTTGAAAGAAGGAACCCGTCTTCTTCTTACTAACCTGGCTCTGAAGCAAATGATAATTTTGTATTATAAGAATCGCAGGCCACTCACAGTTCACTAAGCAATACAGCGCCTACACCCCCGTCCTCCCCCAAACCAAAATGGCCCAGACATCCATACATAGGTTATGCATCCATTAATAAAGTGAACGGTGCTTAGAAAGATGCTCTTTCTATCAAATATTTATCTTGCCTCTTCTAAGATTACAACGTTGCGATCAAAATCAGGCAGTTATTCAGTCTTTACAAAAGACTTATATCGAATATATATAATCAAGACATGCAATTTAGCACCATGGAAAGTTTTCGTATATACATAACTGTCTCCGCATACTGAGTGCAGGCTTTTGACTTACCAAGTGCTAGCTTGCCTCTTGCTTTTTGACGTCATGCCTCTACCCTGCACTAAAGAAAAGGTCACATATGGTGGCCAGCACAGTGTGAAAATCCCGATTTCAAGCCACATTTTCTCGGCAGTGCTTGGGCAAAGGAAACATGGAATGGACTGAAAACTTATGAAAAATTAATGTGGATTTTTAAGGCTGTGAAGCAGATAGCTATCCCTATCCCCGTAACTTCAAACTTTCCAAGAATTCTTTGACATAGTACATAGTTCCAATCTCCCCTTTCCCTACACTTGGAAATCTGCATTATTTCTCTTGCAATCAAAAGCCTCTTGACAAATTGGGACCAGTGATATTGAGCTTGCTATGTTTTCATTCCAAACATAAGTGACTGGCCATTAATTTACCAACCAATGAGAACCATTTTTGTCAAAAAGAAAATGTGTGTGTGTAGATATACTGACATTCTGACCTAAGGCATAAACAGCGTGAGAATGATAAAGGGGAAAAAGAGAGGGGTGAGAGGGAAAGGAAGGGAAAGAGAGAAGCCTCTCCAGGGTTTAAAAGCAATTTCTATCATCATCTCTGAATGTAGAAACTGGAAAGAATCTTGCGAATAAACTAAAATTCCCCTTAAACTTGACACTCCCCTCCCTTCCAAAATTTACGGCAAAAGGGAAATGTCATTCCCAATTCATATATGTTCTGGAGAAAACACATCTGAGTTCTCAAACCCTTGTACTTCTCAAGATAAATACTGCTGCCTGTTCCTACTTCCAGCACTGTTATTAACGAACACAGTTATACAAGTTTTCCTTGGACTAGCTTAATCCTGGCTTTTCTATCTCAAGAGAAGAGCAGGAATGCAACCTAGGTATGAAAAAGTATCTTAATTTTTCATGAAAAAATCAAACATAAAGCTGCATTTAAATACTAATGAAATGCTGGCAAATTCCAGGAATTTTTGGATGAGTAGCATCTCTTCACCAATTTATGTGTTCTGTTCTTGTTTTCTCGTTTATTTACATACACACTATGTTACCCAACTGCAATACAGAAATAAACATCAAAATACCCTACTTTACTATGGACATTTTTCTTTCCACAACTGAAAGGGGACTTCGCCCCGACAGAAAAGAAAATATGTTCAGTATTCATTTATAATGACAGCCTATACTATAACTGGCCTGAGATACAGATTTTATCTGACAAGAAAGAGAAATCTGGATGTACCAAATCAACACAATTCTTTCACATTGCCTCATTGAATACCTTGTGGAAGTTCATGCCTCAAAGAAAATGGGGTGTGAAATAAAGATTGAACAACAGAAACTAAAAACTAATACTGAAAGATTAAAACAGGAAACATAGATTTGTGAAACATTCAACTGAATTTTCTTTTTAACATTAAAAAAAAAAAATAAACAGAAGTTGCAACAGATAACACAATGTGTTGAAATATATACTCCTTTCAAATGTGTATGGTTAATATGAAAACAAAAACCAGAACTAGAAACAAAACATGTAGATATAATGTAAATATACAGAAAGCGAGGAGGGGGTACCCATTAATTAGAGTGAAAAACAAATTAAGAGGGGGGGGATAGGAAGGCCACAATGATGCTAGTTGTGCTAAGTGCATACCTAGTGGCTGTTGTCCAGGCAGTGTGAAGGGTTGCTGTGGGGTCAACATGGCAATTGGCTGTTGCTGTCTTTGAAGAAGCTGCTGGAGGGAAAGGGAGAGAATTAAGGCAACATGCTTTGAGGCATGTCACGGGGACACAACCAAGCCACGGTCTTGAATACACTGCTTTTGTTAAATAAAAATTAATTTTTTTGGGAGGGCAGTCATGAAAAACGCAGAAATCAGGCTCAACCGTAGCTGGCATCATCCCTCATTACAAATGAATGTAGGTTATATTGTTCTTTAGCACTCGCAGTGAGAGACAGTTTCCATCAGATATGGGATATCCTTTTATTTCTGATGCATATTTTTTCATGTTCATGTTTTTATTTTGCTAACTGCACAAAACATATTCCATCAAGTCCACGGTGGGATGACGTGACTTTTTACATCATCATTTGAGAAGAATAATTTTTTTTATGTTTGTCACAATGGCATAATGCTATACCAGTCGGTGGCTGGGTGGGTGCGCGGGTGTGTGTGTGGGTGTGCGTCATGGAGTCAAGAGGGGGTGGTATCAAGGGTCAAGGAAGGATGGTATCAAGGGTCAGGGGAGGGAGGTGTCAAGGGTCAAGGGAGGGAGGTATCAAGGGTCAAGGGAGGGCGGTATCAAGGGTCAAGAGAGGGAGGTATCAAGGGTCAAGGGAGGGAGGTATCAAGGGTCAAGGGAGGGAGGTATCAAGTCAAGGGTCAAGGGAGGGAGGTATCAAGGGTCAAGGGAGGGAGGTATCAAGGGTCAGGGGAGGGATGTATCAAGGGTCAGGGGAGGGAGGTATCAAGGGTCAAGGGAGGATAGTATCAAGGGTCAGGGGAGGGAGGTATCAAGGGTCAGGGGCGGGAGGTATCAAGGGTCAGGGGCGGGAGATATCAAGGGTCAAGGGAGGATAGTATCAAGGGTCAGGGGAGGGAGGTATCAAGGGTCAGGAGAGGGAGGTATCAAGGGTCAAGAGAGGGAGGTATCAAGGGTCAAGGGAGGGAGGTATCAAGGGGTCAAGGGAGGGAGGTATCAAGGGTCAAGAGAGGGAGGTATCAAGGGTCAAGGGAGGGAGGTGTCAGCCGGTCCAGACTCAGAAACTTTCCAGTTAAATGAGAAACATATCTTTCCAATCCAAGTCATATCATTCCCACTGACAGCACACAAGCACTTGATCGTGACTTTGATGAAATGATACTGTCCTGATGCCGTCTTCCTATCAAGCTGGGTGCTGCTTGTGTTCAGCATAATTAGTTTCATAAAGAAAATTTCTTTTCACATCTTCAGTGTATCACCACCTCCGTGCAATAATCCTTGTCTGTATTTTTTTGACACCCAGTGCCACCTCCGTGCAATAATCCTTGTCTGTACTTTTTTGACACCCAGTGCTTCTCTCTATCATTTGATGTGGTTTTTATATGTGCACATTGCACATGTGGGTGGGTTAGTTTTGCAGCTGTGCAAATTCTGAATTTGAGCCATGTGAGCCATGTGGGGCCATGCATTGAGAAATTCAGCATTTCTTTTTTTGTCTTCCCATAAAATGAGAAAATGGCTAGGACCAGGATTATGGTATTTAACTTTTACATCTAATTTCCATGGTAATTTCCATCTTTGTAGCTAAACATAAAAACTGTGCATCGTAAATCAAAAACTTCACCGTAAGATCAACAAAGAGTAAATGGTATAAAAACAATAATGTCCAACCAAAATGCCAATGGGAATGTAGCAAATGGTCACAAACACAAAGAGGTGAAAATATTATTCTCACCTTGCGGCATATTATAATTGTTAGTACACATACACCATAGCTGCCAAGTTTCAAAAATCCAAATAAGGAACACCCTGTCGCGGCGGATAGTATCCCCAATTTTCCAATCCGGGGGGGGGGTTCCACCAAATAGCTGCGAAGTTTCAAACCTCCCAAATTAAAAGAAACAAAGGTAGTAGGCAGAACCGGAAATGAGCGGTAGAAACATCCGGTTCACATACGGCAATTCACAATTACCAAACTTTACCGTCGATTGCCGAAAAGGCACATCGGACGTTGAAATATTGCGTTGCCGACAAGCCACGGCATACGGGTTTAAAACGGGTTTTCGAAATATGGACTCACTGGGCTGGTATCGGATTTACGGATTATGGACCAAAATACGGAACAGTTCCGTATAATACGGGACACTTGGCAGCTATGATACACAGTATTATTGACAAAAACTGAACAATTCTCAAACTGAAAAGAATAAGTGGAATTAGACAACATCTTATTGAAAATGCCACAACAAGATTAGTAATATCATCAATATTGTCTCGTTTGGATTATTGCAACTCTCTCCTGGCTGGTGTCTCAGAGAATAAATTAAATAGATTACAGAGAGTCCAAAATAATGCAGCCCGTTTCATCTTCAAGAAGCATAAGCGAGAGCCCAGTGAGCCTCTCTTAAAATTACTTCACTGGTTACCAGTCAGAGCCAGAATTGAGTACAAGATTGCCACTTTTTGTTACAAGCCCACTAGATCATTACGATCTGAAAATGCTTCTATTCTTCATGAAAAGCAAACATGAAAAAACTTGGAGAAAGAGCTTTTATGTCTTCAGGACCATTTGTTTGGAATAAACTGCCTAAAAATATTCATAAAGAAAACAGTCTAAGTACTTTTAAGAAACAACTCAAAACACATTTGTTCAAACAATATCTTGATTGACCATGACACTCTGTGAAACAATTTTTTTTTTTTTTAAATAAATTGCAGCTTAAGTGTACAGAGTGTAGAATGCTTGGGTGTGTGAGCTGAATATTATATAATCTTATTTACCTCTCCATGTAAAGCGCTCAGGGGTATCTACAGGGGTGAGCACTATATAAATGCTATGTATTATTATTATTATTAAAGAAGTTCCTAGAATCAGAAAGAGCACATCTGGTCACAACAAAAAGATGTCCTGCATAAGTACAGAACTTCACACAGGTAAGACGTAAGTACACAAACAAATGGAACTAACATCTACTGCACACCCATCTACTTTCTTAAAAGCTGCCCTTGAGAAAGCTGGGAATGGGGTTATCCATGTGATTGTTTCACTAGTGAAATTGTCTTGATCCGTAACTTTTCAGACTGCATCAACAGTCTTGTTCATTTCTAGATGAATGAAGGGGAACTGGCAGTTGTCTTCTGATTAAGACAAAAACAATGAAAAAAAGATTCCTGATGATCAACTTTTACCCTTGCTGGAGATTCCCATTCTGACTTTCTGAGGATAAAATTTGAAAGTTTTAAAATCTACAGCCTAATAATGGAATTTCTTCATGTCCTAAGAGGGAGTGATTTCTCAATCTGACACAAACCAGCCACATACTTCTCATCAGCTCTGTTCCAAATACTACTAGGCCGAACAAAACTTCTCCCACAGCCCTGACCCCCGAAAGTATTTTTCGGGGTGAACACTATCTCCCAATCTCAATCACTTGATTCACTATTCCCAACTATATTTAGTCTCTCTCTTGCTCACAATATCTTATTCAACTTATCCCCAGCACAATGAAGTACTGGGCTGGATGTTAAACACATCCAAATCTTTGTTAGACCATTCATAAACTTGGAATTTCTGGTATATGTCAGAAAGAGAAATCTTTCCTTCAGTAGAATGTATCATCTGGTCAGTTTTCATACAAATAATCAGGGATTAGAGAACCTTTTGTGTTTCCTATCAAACTGTGACTAGAAGGGGGCAACACTGATATTTTTTGGTTTAACAAAGCAGATGGGCCTACAGTACCTGACTATAGTCCATATTGTAGTTATTTGGGCTGTCCATGTTGGGGATCAGCTGGCTGCTGAAATCACCCCCATACTGGAGAGGGTCAATGCCAACCTGCTCGAACTGAGGGTGGTGTTGGTGTGAGTCCAGGCCGAAGCCTACCGGGTGTTGGCTGTTGTCCAGGAAATCCCCACCATCACGCAGATGGAGCTTCTGTGGGTCCATGGGCATGCCCACTGGGCCCTGCCTCTCTTCATCAGCTGGTGATGTTTGTCGGCTCCCTCTGTATGTAGAATGAATTGAACAGAGTTTGTAATGATGTAGCAAGCACAGTAAAGAAAAAGAAATTTATCCAGCTAAGAAGTAAGAACAGGTTTGCATGAAATGGCAGAGGCATCAGAATGTCTGGTTATAAAAGGCGGAGCATAAAGCGAGGCATGATATTCATAATATTTTAAAAGATTACACACCAGCTCCTTAAGAGTTATGATGTTAGTTTCATATGGAGGGAATAGGTAATAGGTATTCTCCTAAGAATACACTTAGGTGCAATATCAACTGATTTTTACATAACAGACAGTTGAAAGATTATTTGATCATCACATATCCGTGAGTAGTGTGAGCAAAAGCCTGCGTTAAAGTGCACGACTTTTCCATGGCCTGAAGAGACTTCAAGATTTGATATAAATTGATATTTGAACTATTGTCTCAAATCTGAGAATCACTTGAAATCTAGAAAATTTACAGTATCATCCTGGACCTACCAGATTTAAAAATCTCCCACTCTGGCGCCAATTTCCCTACTAATAAAAAGATGTTCACATAGAATTTTTCACAACCAGCTATGGGAAAATCTGCTCACCTGAATCCACCCTCATCCAAACCGTTGGCCATCATGCCATTGGCCTGCATACCATCTTTCCCATCATCCCCACCTCCATCCTCGAAAGGAGACGGCGGCTTGCTCTTCTTCTCCTCCACCATGCTGTTGTCTTGTTGGGGCACCTGACGTGAGGGATATGGCACCTTTTTACCACATCAGAGAGCAAACTTGGTAAGTACATGCTATACAAGTGGCCAGAAATGACAGGCTGAGCCAGTGTTGAGAATCCATAATATAAATCCGGAAAGAGGGATATAACTTTCAAGACATACTCAAAATTGAAAAGGTCACATTCGCCACAAAGTAAGGACTCAAACTGATGCCATCCAACACATTCATGTCTACTGGATGACACAGATCTCTTTTTCAGGGTTTATTTATCAATATTTTGATGTGATCTCTGTCCTATTTCTTGAAACTCAAAGACATTCCTACCTTCATATTTACAGTGTGCACGAAATCCTCTTCCAAGTCACATGCCATTCGGGCATGTGACTTTCCAAGTTTTACATGCCCGAACTGATTTTCACATGCCCGAAAGGGTAGAAATGAATGCGTTCATTGACAAGGCAACTCATGGAGCTAGAAGCTATAGCGTCAAACTTTGTTGTTTTTTTTAAGTATGCACATCATTACCACTCTATGCTCAACGTACTGAATTAACGAGTGACAAAAGCTGTTCATTTTAAAGCACAAAATTTATTCCTTCATAGCTTCAGTCACTCTCTCATAAACTCCAACTTACATAGTTGGACTGACGTATATTTTGACCTATGTGGTCCTTTAAGCAATGAGTAATACTCCACAAAAACTGAGCAGCTGCTTTGTCACTGGTGTATGTGTCACCAATGTCCAGACTTTTTGCTTTGTCCAGCTGACAGAGGGTGTTGTATGTGACAGAGGGTGTTGTACATGATAGAGGGTGTTGTAGGTGCTGAAGCTGAGATTTGCTTTCGCAAGGGCATAAACTGTGCGAAACTTTATATGGCTAATCTGGTGTATTTTGCCTCCTGAGCCGGAGCTTTTCTGGTATACTTCTGACTTATGAGCGTTCTTTTAATGTTGCTTACTGTACTCATGCTGTTTCACAGTTTCTAACTTCATTAGTGTTGCCCCATCAACAAAAGTATTCCTCTTTCCCTCCTCCTTGTCTCCTTCTGTGCATCATGCACACCTCATCATGTGCTCATTCTCCAGGTACAACAGCCATGCCGCGCCATGGTCTCCCATTCTTCCAGTTAACCTGGAACTGTCTGTCTCGTCCCTCTTCATACTTCTTTAACCTTTTTTCCTTGTCCTCCTTGCTCTCTGTTACTTGCCTTTTAGGTGCCTTACCAGGCACTGCCCCTGCTGTATACTTCAGACAGCTCATGTCTGGTTCAGCGAGTTGAGTTAGACTTTATACAACCTCCTACAGTAGGCCTACTTTCACTTTTGTTTACTCCTGATCGAGCTTCCGGTATATTAGTCATCAGGTTTATACAAAATTCACGATGTATCCGAAACAAAATAATTATGACACCGACTTGCTGTGTCACATTTTTTTTGAAACATTATCATTTGTTAGCAAAAAATGCGGTATATGCTTCTTTTGCCTTCCCAACTGATAGAGTGTGGAGATTGTTTTTTTGTAAATAATTCAAGATCAAACGGCTCGTTTGTTTTTGCCCGGAGCGGCACGTTTTCCTCGTACAACGGGGTATTGTTTTTAAATCCACGAAGGGACGTAACACCTTGTACTTCGATCCTCTCCTACGTTAAAAGACAGAGAAAGGTTGACTGTAACTGTTCTTCTTCTTTTAACGATAGGCTTAGGCCTAGACTGACTCTCCTGCAAGTATGACTACAAAAACGAACGCTCCCGTAGGCCGTAGAGCCTCTAATTAGCGATCCTTTTGTATCGATTTCGCGTTCAGTTAAGTCGGTACTGTCCCATTTTACAAACTGTTAGTTCCAAAAACATAAATTTTGCTTTACAAAATGCAAGGTCAAATACACTGACTGCACTTGCCACTGAGATCTAGACGCCATTTGGGCATGTGAGTTCCTCCTAAACCAGGCGCCCAACCCCAAAACCACACGCCTCGGGCAGCGGGCGTGTGGGATTTCGCGCACACTGTATTTACCTTTCTCAAAACCTGCTCACTGCGGTCCCTCTATGTATCAATCATGTATGTATACTATTTCTGTTTCTTTCCAGATCTAAGCATAATGGATGCCATCCCAGGGCAAGCTAACAGAGATTACAACAAACACAATTCTCATCACTGGCCCTTCCACTGATAATTCCACAATAAAACTGACAAAGGCCAGCAACAGTAATATGTAACATTGTTCATGGCTTTAAACTACCTTTTATATTCAAATCTGTAGTTAGCTTATCCAAGTCCAAACAATAAGATATTCTGCATCCTTGACAATATTCTTGATCTTCAGTGAGGGGACTCTTCATGGCCAAGTCTCAATCCCCAAAGTAAATCCTCACTGGTGAAACCTGTCTACCTACTTGTTCTTCTCATGTATTTTCTTTAAACACAGTGAAAGCAAAACTCTTCTCAGAGATGAAGTGATTGGAGAGAGACTGAGGTCTTGCAGAAATTAAAGATGTGTGAAACCTATTCTATATTCAATTCAATACACAAACACTTTGATTCAAAATGCAAAATATCTTCATGTTTATAGCAACTAAACCTCATGGATACTCAACAAATGTAACTGAGTAAGGTCTACTCACGAAAGGTTTTATCCTGCTTAGAGCTCCAGGCTCCATTTTGTTTGGGGATCCACCAAGGACATATTCTACCATATTTACACCAATCTGATTGGAGGATTCTGAAAACAAACACACAAAATTTATTGATCAATCTAAAGCAAAACAAATGAAAATGGAACCAGGAATCTTTGACTTTGCAATGGAAAGACTACCTCCTTACTGCATGACATCACTATGCTGTGCACTTCCAAGATAAAAGTTTGGGAAGGGTAAGTTTTTACCAACCTTCTGAATGGGGGGGTGGGNAGAAGAGGAGAGGAGGAGAAAGAGAAGATTAAAAGAATATTCCCCAACAGGGTTTGAAGCAATAGCTGATAGCAGTAGGAAATAAGATGGTGCACTCTCAAAAAAAAAAAAAAANGGGGGGGGGGGGGGGGATGATTTGTCCCAACACATAAAACGCCTATGACTGAAGTTTGTTGGTAGCTGCTAAAACTGAATTTCTGTCCTTTATGAATGAACCTCGAGACAATCCCACAATCTTCACTCCACCCACTGGCTTTCTCATCTCCTTATAGCGTTCCTGTGTCAAAACTCAAATGGCAGCCACAGTCATAAACTATGATCACAAATGATGTGAAAACTTATAGTCTGAACTCTGCACAAGTGCAGCATTTTATCCAGACCACCAGGTTCACCCCTCAAATTTCAGTCCCATTCAAAAAAGTCTTTGTGCTCATGCCGATTCCCCCTTTATTTTCTGCACAGAACAGGGGAAAAAATTAGAAGTCTAAAATCCCCTTCAAGTTTACAAATCTCCCACTCAATTTTATTTCAAGGGGGGCAATGTCATCCCCAAATCATTTGACCTGGAGAAAATACTGCAAGTTCATTTGTACATGCGACAGAACAGAGCAAATTTATTAAGAAGTGCCCTGGCATGGGCCAGAGATAATGACACAGAAGAAAAAGGAGAGATGAGAGAGGAGAGGGAGGAGAGATGAGAGTGAGGAAAGAAGAGATATGAGAGAGAAAGGAAAGATGAGAGAGAAAAATGAAAGCTGAGAGAAAGGGAGAATGAGGGGAGATAAGAGTGACGGAGAGACTGCACTTGCCTGAAGGTCCACTGGTCCATGTGTCATCCCGTGTAGTCCAGCCATGATGAAACATTCCCTTGGGCTGACCATCACCAGCTTTGTGTGGATCATCATCCCAGAGTTTCTTGGACTGGTGCCCCATCTGTCAATGAGAAAATTGAACATAATCAATCAGATATTATTACAACATGCTTTCCATCAAGCCATGCTGACTTAAAAGAGCATTTATTGATTGCTTGTAAATATGTGATGTGGGCTGAAACTGTTTTAAACAATCGACACTTTGTCTCCCTCATATGTAACGCGCACAAACACACTATAATAAAGTTTCACCTATCGACTGTGACAGAAAGCTGAAACTTATCAGATGATAAGTCAAATGATGGTGGACAATGTGAGCACGAGAACCCTAGCCTAGCTTGAGGCAAAAAAAAAAAAAATGTCTAGGATGCAAAGACATCAATTCTCTTCCAAAGTAATCATCAAGTCTTCAGTTACTTTAAGTAAGCATCTGCAAACACCTCTGATCTCAAATATGCGCCTCCTTTCTTCTTTGAAGTTACAAAAGAAACAACAAAAAACACTTCAATGCTAAAGGATCAGCTAGCTCTTACAATACTACCAGAACAACACAACAATCAGCCAAGGTAACATTTTCAGCGACAAAATCTAAGCCTGAGGCCCCAAACAGAAAGCCCAAGTTTCTTATACATAATGACTAAAATTACTGTGGTAATAAAGCTGCTGAAACTCTTGATAAGAAACGATCTTCATATATATTTCTCCTTAGTCCTTCTCATCTATTCCCAATCTCAGTGTTTTCTTCAGACTGCACAAACACGTGATTCACCTCTTAAATTTCAATATTCCCCCTAAAAATAGACCAAATGCTTGCTATCTTCCCTTTACTCCTGCACTTTTTTTTTTTTGCTTTACACGATTCAAAACCTAAAATTCCTCAAAAAATTTATAAATCCCCCTCAAATTTATTATAAGGGGGTAATGTCTCCCCAAACTCATATGACTTGGAGAAAACACTGCATTCTAGACTCATAAGTAAACCTCAGCTGAGAGATGCAAGCCACCCCCTTAGAACAGGATGAAAAATTTTCCATGTCAATGATACATATTCCAGAGCAAAGCCTCTTCACCCATCGTATCATTGAGAAACTTGTATGAAAATTAATAAAAATTCAATTTTGCTGTTCAGTTAGTACACACAGAATAGGCGAACTCCACATTTACCTCAGAGAGAATAAGGCAAAAAAATAACAAAATCAGTGGCTGGTCAGATAATATATAATGATGAAAAAAAACCGGAACTAGGTGAGAGAGGAACAACACAGGCTCCATATGAAGCAAAAGATGGTGATGGGTACAAAATTACAAAAAGTGACAGCAGAAGAGCAAGAGAATGAGAAAAAATACTGAGATGACATGAAAATATGAAGAGGCAAAGATGACAAGTGAATTCTCTGAGGATATTTTAAAAACTAAAAATCCAGCAGAAAGGGAGGGGAGGCAGAAAATTAAAAAAATTTTTTTTTTTAAAAAGTGCCTCAAGGCGCTTAGAAGAGGAAAAAGTAAAGAGCAAATGAGGTGGCAGTATGTCAGAAAATTGCTTCAGGGTGGATGAATCAGAGGCCAGCCTAAATCATCAGATGTGCTGAGTGAGGAGGAAGAGGGGATGGCACAGCAGCGCAGGAGACAGATCAATAAGTCTGGGAGTCTAAAAGGGTGGGTGGAGGGGGGGCCTGAAACTGCTATTAGAACTTTTGGTTACTTGAGGGTCACTCAGGCACAGAGAGTTAGTAATGAAAGCAAGACCTCTGCCGGTAGGGTTAACCAGAAACCAGGTTATGAGAGCAATCAGTGGGGGTCACACTACGGAACTCAGCAATCTATTGGACTGAACAGTGGTGTCTTTTCACTCTACAAATTTGATTTGTAATGCTTATGGGCATCATTTATATGAGATCTCTTGCACTGGGAACAGCAGGAACAGGTGAATGCAGTTGTGGTGATAATGGTGGGCGTGTGGAGGCCATATTTTTCTTTCCTAACAGGAAACTATATTTTTCCCAAGATAAAAGCTGTGATGCTGCCAGTGCTATGTCATGTCACCCACACCACATATCAGACACAGTGTATAATATTTAACTCTTTGCTCTCACTATTACCAGCACATCAAACACAGCTTTCATGTTGCAAGAAGACTACCCACGTTTTTCAAAGTAAATATATGTAGGCTTCTGTTATCATTTTCTCACTTTATTAAGCATTAAAGAACTGTGCACATGTTGACTTCATTAACAGCAAAGATGATTTATATGGTGGCAAAAATGAAAGTCTGCAAAAACAGGATCACAGATCTATTTCATGAATTTTATATCATCTTAACTCTTTTAGCCAGCAATTGAATTCTACTAATCAACCAAGTCATTTTCTCACTTTATTAACCATTAAAGAACTGTGCACATGTTGACTTCATTAACAGCAAAGATGATTTATATAGTGGCAAAAATGAAAATCTGCAAAAACAGGATCACAGATCTGTTTCATAAATTTTATATCATCTTAACTCTTTTAGCCGGCAATTGAATTCTACTAATCAACTAAGTCAGGCGAAGACTTCAAAACACAACTAACAACATCTTGGGTGAGTTTTTTGTTTCCTTCATGATGGTCTCATTAGTCTCAGACAGCCAATGAGCGGAGTCTAGATGCTCTGTGGGTGGAGCTTAGACATTAGTTAGAAAGAGACAATCTACAAGCTGGAATCTATGGGTTACCAGACTTGCCTTGGCTCCCAAACAGCTGACTGGCTTTTTGGCTCCTCTCTGGCTCCAACAGACTTTCCTTCAGTCAAAATTGCACTTCTTTCTAACTTTCAAGACATGGTTTGGCTCTTTTTTTTTTCCATATGTGATTTTACTGCACTCGAACAAAAGTCTAGCAATCTTGATTAAATGTTCACACAATGGCAGCCTTCATTTGTTGGCACAAATTAACTTCCTGTTTTATGCGATCTCTGAGGAACCCTCCTTGTTCAGAGGAGGATGCGGCAAGAATCAACAGTGATCTGAATGCTAATGAATGAGGTAGAGACATAAGTAAAGCTAATATCACTCGGATCAGTGCATGTCTCCTGTTGGTTCCTCATTTCTCCCAGTCATCTTGGCTTGCCTACTGATAACAACTGCCGCTGTCCAACGGACAGCTCTTTCATACTCAAACTGGGATCAGAGAGGACCAAAGAAATACAGCCCTGCAGATGGCCTAACTTATTAAATGCTATTCACCTTTCCCAAGTAGCCACCCAATCACCAAAACAATCCCATATTTGCCAGAGCCTGAGAGTAAAGCACAAAAGCGTGATGGCCGAGTAATGCATGGTGAACAAACATTATCACTGGAAAACAGAGCTGTGAAGTAAATAAAAGTGGGTGTTGACTAGCCTAGTTTTGCCGTGTGGACGGAATTCCCTTTGTTTTCGGAAAGGTCAATTTTGCATATTGACTCAGATAATATAATATCCTGGACCCAGACAATATAATATCCTGGTGCTATTTAATTTAAAAGCTGGCCGTTCATTCAATTGTGGCCATATGCAATCAATTAACAGTTCTCTATTATGGAAGTACTTAATATACAAGTTGAATGAGAGCTGAAACACATGTCCACAGATATCTTTCATCCAGTCTGACACACAACTTTTCTACTTCCTTATGCATTTCAAAGTTAAAGCACATCTCTGCCCTGTCTTTGCCTCCCCCCTTCCCTCTAAAACAATCAACAATCTGTCAAATTTTAATATGGTCAAGAGAGCGGGCATTAATTTCCCAGATTTGAAACATATAAACACTTGTTTTATCAAAATGACCACCCCACCCCCCAGTGTAAGCCTGTGATTCAAAATACACTGTAAAGTACTATCATCATATCACATGAAATAGACAAGAATAGGGTAGTGGTGTTCATGGCGACTGTGTCATGCCAGTTGTATCTGTTCAGGATACAGTATGAGGTTGGTTTAAGGAAGCTTGGCTTTACCGTAGTCTTATTACTCTTAAGTCCAAAGTTAAATCTCCAACGCGCTGGGATAAGATGTATGATGATTGCATGATTATACTACAGTCATAATCATGATATTTCCCACCTCAAATAAATGCTGAAAATCATACACACAGTTGTTGCTATTCTTTGGTTTTTTTTTTCTTTACATGCGTGTATGTGCTTTCAATAACTCCTAGGAAAAAAAGAATCAACAGTATGCTGTGGATGCTTCTTCTACCTATCTCGAACAGTCATGAAATGCTGATACCAGAATAATGTTCCAGAGAACAACTACCTTGGGTAAAGCAAACATTTACTGCCCACAAAATTTAGAAAAAAAATGCATACATGCTGGAAATTTAACTTAAACCGCTCACTGAATGTTTCTGTCTGTTCCAGTGAAGCAACATGCATTTACCCATATTATGTGACCTTCTCTTGCTTTGAGATTTATTTGGTAGAAAATGAGTCTTATTCAACTGCCTATGTTTTATTATAATAATAATAATCATAACAAGGATTTTTAAAGGCTTCTCCATACCACTTTACATTTCAGACACTACTATCAGACACACATATCATATTACTAACTCACACACACATACAGACTCTTATAGGCATTTATGCAAAACTTTATATATATAAGATGATGATGATGATGACAGGCATTTTGAGTATGAGATGGGAGTCTTTTTATATATATTCTTAATCACTTTTCCCCCAAGTGCAGGGAAAGTCCCCATACAATATATGTCACAATCTGAGCCTGAGTCATCAGTGCTCATCAGAGTCAAGAGTGAGAAAATTTCCCATGAACTGTGATGACCTGGCTTGGGCCATGTCAGCAGGATCATGACTCAGCTCTTCTCTTCATGAAATCAATTCTGATGCAATATCATATATTGTTACTATCAGCCAGTCCACAATTATTACATATTTCTTTTTATCTTTCTCTTTGATTGCAAGCACATGAATAATTCACTGTATGCTGGGAGCAGCTATTATTTGCTTTGGTTGTGATCTAAGATGTACACACAATGTGCAAAACTTTCAGACAAAACAAACCCATTCAATTTTGCTGTTGTCACTGGTATGACATGTTGGAACATTCACCATGTGCATGTTTCTCATTAACCTTAACAGGCCTACCCTTCTAGCAGAAAACTTATGACCAATCTGGCATTTAAATGGCAAAAATTCAGAAACACTACATAAACGCAAATATTTCTAGACATCTTACACCAGAAATCATTACTAGCTGTTGGCACTGAAATTGTACCAAAACATACAATGCTATCATTCCAACCATTTAACAGCATATCTTCTATTAGCAGTGTCATGACTATAAGTATTTAATTGGAAGTGCTACGGCTATAAGTATTTGGAAGTGCTATGACTATAAGTATTTGTATTTGGAAGTGCTACAAACCATAAGCTGATGATGATAATTTGAATGACACTGAAGTTAAGCAAAACTCACCGTGGGAGAGTGACCACATATATTACTGCCGATCAAATTAATATTTAAATACCATCAACTCTACTCTGATCATGTTTAATGCACAGAACCAAAGTTTTCTCCTGGTCAAAATGAGTTACAGGCAATACTCTCCCCATCTCCCATTCTGCGGAGGGATGTCGGAGGAAGGTTCAATTTTTCCCAAACATCTTCCATTCTCCAGAGAAATAAAAGGTGAGGAAGAAGAGGAAGGGAGAATCGGCATGCTTTTAATACACTTTGGTGGGGAGAGGGAAAGAATTCTGACATTTAAGGGCCAAATCACGACGTCTGCAGTAAAACTGTGGAACACTGCCTTAACATGATAAGGCTAAGAGATCTCTTTGCATCATTGTCAATTAGTCAATGCCATCACGACTAACATCACATTATTGATATGTGACTGCTACAAACACTGCACTTTCTCATCCAAAATCAACTGCCTTATCACAAACATTTGGGAGCCTGCTGATCCACATACTGCAGACACCCAAAAGAAACTGCGATTGCATGAGAAATAAGGGGGTTGAATTTTCGCACAGAGCACTGTATTGAATTTCAGCTGCAGCTGTAACTTCCAGCAAATTTCATAGGCAAATATTTGGAAGCAATCCTAGTGCTTGAATTAGCATCATTAGGCACAGGGTTAATTTTAAGGAAGAAAAATAAATTTGGGACAGTCTTTTCCCTAGACATTATTCTCATTGTCAACTATCTATCAGGTAGGCTTTCTCTTTCTAATCCTGCTGCTCCCCCTAAATCAAGCTCTATGTGGGGCCAGGAATGTCTTTTGATACTGCGCATGAAAAAGTCAGTTAAATCCACCTAGTACCAATGTCTAGCACTAAGCAGTAGCAGCCCAAGTAGAAATTAAGTTGAAAGTTACGTTTATGCCCAAAATAATATCACTATCATGGGACTCGTAAAGGCCTGAGCTGTGGGGTGGGGCAAGGACTGAACCAATGAATTCAGCAAATTTCGAAAAGCTGACACAAAAGCAAATTTTACACACTAGTGATAAGAGGAAAGAGTAGCGTGCCATGTGTATATGTAACCTTTTATTGAAGGGAAACTGACTGACTGACAAGAATACAACACAACTTGAATTATAAATGCAGACAAAAATATAATCACATACTGAGTGAGATTGATTAGCTCAATGCAGGACTCCAGCTCTGGATATGGTAGTTGGCTGTTCCAACCAGCACATGTAGTAAATTATGTGTGGCATAAATGTTTATGGCTGAGTGCACACACACTAAAGATATTTGAAGTAATCATTTAAGCCAGCATATCTTTTCCTACATGATGAAACCAGTCAAGCCAGGCATGCACAATTATAATCAACAAGGCAACTATAAGCTACTACTTTGACAGATATTTTTCATTCAGAATAAGTTGGCACAAAATTATGAGAAAGTATGTCTTCAAAAATTCAAATTTCAAGAGAGTATTCTAAAATTTTGAGTCTGAATGAAGTTTGAGTTCCTGATTACATTCTAATAAAGTATACAACTCCAGACCAGTTCAGTGTAAGAGGTACACAAGAGTTGTGATTAAGTCTGCATCAAGCTGACCTCATAAATTCAATGCTTATATTTCTAAGACAAACTTTAGACTCCACAAAGTTCAAGAGTGCTGCAGCAGTCATTTTTTTTTTCCAGGACTTTTTCAGGACAAATATGACAATTTTCCAAGACATGTTGATAGCCTCTCTGATCCATTTAAACTGGAAGCTACAACGATGTGCAGAGGATACTTGCAATTGGTAGCTGGTAACTACTGCAGATTTAAACAAAACAAAAAAATCAGAGGACCAATGCATCTATTGTGCCTCATGCTTCATCCAAATTTCCCCTGAAAACATGAATTCCATTACTTTTTGAAAACATAATTTCCATGACCATTCCACAATTTTCAGCTGTAAAATCGGATTCATGAGCTTTGCCTGGAATGTCAGGACTGTGCAGGACTCTCAAATGACCAAGGTCCGTGCTGTCTAATCTCTTACCTCAGGTCTACCTGGAGCTTGTGACATTGCCAGGCCCTGGAATTGTCTCTCTAAATCCTGAACGCTGGTCATCTGCCGGCTCTGATCAATTGAACAGAAAAATTTTTAAATGTCAAAAAATAATTGCAGTTCATTCTAGTAGCCCTGTCATATCTCAGGGACAGAATAATTATTTCTCATGCAAAAATATGGCAAGAACAATGATCCTACCTATATGCAGATTTAGGTGGATGAAAAAGCATAAATGTCCTCATCTTTGTGTCACAACCTTAGCATCAACATGACTGTGTGTGATGTCTTCAAAAGATTCACTGAACATCGTTAGAAAGTATTCAGTATATGTGTGATAACCACTCTATGGACAGAGAGAACCTTTACTGAACAGACCCAACATAGAAGTTGGTCAGTCCTTTTTCTTCCAAGTTCTTTCCTAGAGCTGGTGTGACTGAATGTTTTGGTTGTTTTCTCATATTTTTACACGTTGTAGTAATGATGACAACAATAACATTAGCAATGGCAACACAATAGTTGTGCCAGGAAAGAAGTAATATTGATGGTGATAATGACAGGTCTTTCCAGAATTCATATAGAATCTGAGAAATTAGATTCCAGAATTTTACAAAATGTGTCTGACTGAGATTACCACCACTTACCACTTACGGTGCATGGATTGCTGGCACTGAAAATAAAAGTTATTATATTTCCCACAACAACTCTTCCCAGACAATTTCAGACTTAAAAGTGAATTCCAGACAAAATCTCAATAACCCATGTTTTTGCCAATTTTTCATGTCTGAAATTCAGATTTTCATTTTTCAGATTTTTTCCACACTGTATGAACTCTGCCTTTTGTTCATGAGCGGCCATTATGGAAATACTGGATACTTTCTAAAGCCATTCAGTATGTTTTCAGTAACTAGTTTCTACTCTTTAAACCTCTGCTGAGTCTGATATGTACACTAAAAGCTGCCGAACTGTGCATCAGTGCCCTGGATCTTCTCTTCCAACACCTAGACATTACCCAACAATCTTAGAAACGTTTCCTTTCTTCATTCATCACTGACATAGTTAATAAATCCGAGAACTAGAATAAGTCTTGTTAACTTTTATACTGCACTCTGCAGTAAGGTAAGGGCAACAGGTACTGTCAGTGCATTATAATTAGGCAATGTTACTGCTTTGCTGGGTTACTTGCCCATTCAGAGCCTTGATAGCTGGTGGTCTAGGCCACCACTAGCTTCTCTGAATGAGTAGGGTACAGTGAAATTCGAATATAACGAGCAAAGATAAAACGAGTTCTCGCATGTACCGAGCAAAATGAAAATCCCTGTTTTTTTCCCTTCTTTGTAAAATAGTAAACTTGCCTTTCATGTAACGACCAAAAACTCCGCTAAACGCGGCCCTAGTGAGGTAACTGACCTGCAATTAAGCCCTCGCAACCCTTTCGTCCGCAATAAAACTTTCAGCGGCGAGGAACTCGAACGTTTAGGCTACATAACAATTGCCAACAATAGGCAAGTCTCACTGTCTCGCTTATGTAATTTACCGGTAGGATTACCGGTACAAACTAGTTGCGCAGTAGGCCAAGAAGCGGAGTAGGGAAGGATGTGATGGAGATGTGACCATGCGATGGGAGGAAGATGGGATTGATATGCTCGGCTAATGATTGGCCACACCTGTTGTTTAGACCAATCATTGCACTAGGCAATTTTGATTTCAATCGTAACACTATTAAAACATGGTGGTACTTGGCCACGCCGAGGGGCCCCGAGGTTTGTGGCAAACTTGTGACATGCTGGCATGTTTACCTGTGTGACCCCTGGGTAGACAAGGCGCTTCCGCTCTACCCGCAGCGAGCAGTCTAGCCATGTTAGATCTAGTATATGGGTCTCCCTGACACCACTGACAGTTTTTACATGATTTTCAGTGGACCATGCGTGTAACGAGCCATCGGTTCTAACAGGCACCGACGGTCGGTCCCGACGACCTCGTTATGTCCGAGTTTCATTGTATTATGAATGAAGTTGACCTTCACATCACTCGCTGATTGCAGTCACAGCAACTAAATCCAGCTCTCATGTTAAAGTAGGGTTATGAGAGTAAATTTTAGGCTTACTTTTAATCTTAAAAACTTCAAAAGTTTGACAAAATTATGTGGGCTGTGCTTCATACTTCATTGCATTCTTGATGAAAAGCAACAGGCCAAGATGTGGCAATGCCGCAATGGATACACAGAAGTCACAATAACTTATAAACATTTATCAAGACCATGTACACAATAGCAACATGACATCTTAGATCTAGCTTCGTAATACAATTTTTCAACACCAGGTACAATACATCAGCTACGACTGACACGTCTCAAACAAACTGTGATTTAAATGATTACTATAACAATAACATCCTAAACTAAACACAAAATCTCCATTCCCCCAACCCCTCACAAGACCACATGACATTACTAGCTCTGTCCATAAGAGAAGCAGCCACAAAGAACTACACAATCACAAAAGTCACAAAAGAGCAGGGCATTAGTCAACTGAACATATACAGACAGGCAGTGTGATAACTCCAATCTCCTCCCTCTTATGACAACAGAACACTAGACTAGTTACTCAGCATAGAATTCCTATCATTCTCACCTAGCAATCATCTTCTTTTTTTTCCCTACCTCCCCTTCTATAATTAACAACATGGCTAATATTTGCAATATTTGCTGTCTTTTTGCCAATGACTTGAGCAACAGCGCCACTCTATGGTCTCAATACCAATATATACAGCTCATTTTATCTCCTAAAAATCTAACTGCTCAGTGATGCCCAAAATTTCCGAATGAGACACACCGCGCTCTTGCTCCTGTATCAACAGCTATTAGGGTTAGAAGGTCAGGGTAGGGTCAGGGTTAGGGTCAGTTTTGGGATTGTAAGGTAATGGTAAGCTTATCTCTGGTTAGGGGTGTGAGACTCCTGAGGAATTCCCAGGCTGGGTACCAGGGCTCGATCTCCATTCACTTATTCAGTCACCAAGCCAATGGCTGTGAGGCGCGTTTGGAAATCCTTCCGGCTTTCTCTAACAACAGCACTGATTTAGTCGAAATATCGATCTAGTCCATAACCTGTCTATGACTAGTCTAGGCCTAAATGAACTGTACTGACTACTGTATCAATCATTATCCTTGTGATGCTGTCCTCCGAGATAGCCATCCTTCCCCATCTGGACTATCAAAACTGATTGAACTCATGTTGATTGTTGTATGGGGATAATCACGGAATAGGACCAATCTTGTGGCTAAACCAATGACTAAGTCTAAATGAACTGCATCAATGTAACTGTACTGTAACGGCGGTCCTGTCCCAGGGCGCCCAGGCCAGGAGATAGCCGTTGTATGTTGTTGACAACCAAAATTCACTCGAATCACGTTCTTTCAAAATTTAGAAACAACAGTAATCTTCTGAGCAATGCTAACTATTCCTACCTGCTCAAGAATACTGTCATCTCCTAACGCCCATCGTTTATGTGGAAAGCCACCGCCCATAGGAACATCACTGTGGCTTCTCTGGTACAAGTATCCAACAGTTGCATCGTCCTGTGATCGAGTGCCCTGGTTTTGCCTCATCCCTGCCATGTCACGCTGGTTCAGCATTGCCTGGCTACCCTCCCAAGAAGATGGATTCATGCTTGGTACCGGCATCTAAAAGTTCTCTTGTTTCATGCTCTGTGAACTAAGAACAAAGACAAACAAAACACTTCTTTTTTACTGTAAACACAGTGAACGTGGATTTCTTTGTCATGGCGGGACGCAATAAATACACATTTCACCTTGACAACTGAAGAAAATATGGAGGTTTACGATGAAAATGCGCGTGTTTAGTTGTATACTGTAAGAGAGAAATCTAAAACAATACCGATCCTGACCTCGATTGCTTTAGATTGTTACAGGCCCACAGGAATGTTTGTATTGTAGTTCACGCGAAGGCCATTTTGGATTCGCTTTGCATTGTGGGGTGAGAATAATGTTGACGTCATGCTTCCCTCGTCCTAAAATAGTTTAGCGCGCCCATTACAAAGTAATGTTGGCTATGAAATTGTGATAGTAGAGGTTCGAGGAAATCTCATTCAGAAATCCTTGGGTTTCGTGTTCTGTTACATTTATACTTAATAATCATCTTGTTTGAAATCTACCTTACAATGTGAAACCTAGTTTTTCTACGTAAACTTGTGCAAAACCCTTACGAACAGAACGTTAGTTGATTAAATGTACTGTAGAATTATTCTAAACCCTATAGACGAACTGGAGTTTTCTGTATTGTATGGATAGACCATACGTTTGCTGAAAGCCTGTCAAGTGCTAGGAGATAATATCGTACCAGTCTTGCATATTCATTCTTCTGTCCTCATTTCCGTCACGGATACAGAATTATCTTTGCATGAGGTACAAATGTATCCCAAAGATACATGGGCGGCTATATAGTAAGCTTATTATTCCAAAACAGTTTGCCTAGAGGATAGAGTTGTTGAGCTGATCTGTCCTGCAGATATTTTGAAATATGCCCAATATGAAACAGCCCTGTTAATATATCAAAAGACCAGACTAGTTTATCTATTCATCATGTTCATTCTGAGCGATGTTTGCTTTAATCATTATTGACAGCAAAACAGGGAGAAATAAATTACAAAAAACGTTTTCATTAACCCCTCTCCCAATTCTCCCCACCCACCCAACTCCTTCTCTCTTCCCTGGCTTTGCCAAAGATTTCAGCCAACTACTTAAAGCGATTGTCACTTTATCGTTTGGTGTCATCCATATGGTATGAACGCCATAAAGGTAAAGGGTGAATGGGGCAGGAGGTTCTGGAATTGTAAAAGACTGAATATCTTGAAGGACGGGGCTTCTGACTAGACTTACAGGAAATGTGACAGCTGCCAGAGTACGGGGGATGGAAAGAGAGAGATAGCCAGACAGACAGACAGAGATGGCATACGCTCTCACACAGAGGAGCTGACAGTGGTATGAAAACGTTTGTTTCTTGCTTTTTTATTGCGGCTAAGGAGGAGGGGTCCCGGAAATCGAGCGCACATAGAGTAAAGACAATCCGTTGATAATGGCTAAAAGTCTAGTAGAAGTGTTAATGGTGTTGGTAACCCTAAGGAACATCAAATACAACGAAAGATCCAAAAAGCGCAAGCTAGTAAGAGAAAGTACGGCCCAGTCAACACAGCTGGCTACCCTAGATTCACGAGGAACCAGGATAGTGTTTTACACATTAACTGAGAGCTTGCGTATTAACGATTCTTTCTTACCATTGTAAGAATTACATTAGTGCACTGGTGCTGAATGCAATTATAGCATCGTTCAACATGCAGGTTTAATGTAATTCTTACGATGGTAAGAGATCCTATCCTTATTGCGCAAACTTGCAAACTTCGCACTTTCAGTTATCTGGCATGAGATAGTATCGGTATGACATCAAGATGATCTTTTCACCGATTTAAGATCCGCAAACACATGGGTTTTGGATTTGGTTCGCCTTCCTCTCAGCAGCTGTTGATGGAGGGTAAAAAAAAAAAAAGTGCAAAGCGGATGTAAATTGAATATACCATCAGTTTCACTGTTTCGTCTTATCAATTCAATGATGTTTTTGTCGAAAGTAGTACTGATGTCAGAAGTTCTTGATGTTGTAAACTGAAAGTGAAGCACACCTGAATATATAGTGTGAGCAGTCGGGAAATGTGTCAGAGTCATAGCTGAACACTAGGCTCGCACGTGGAGGTTCGGGAACAGATTCAGGCAGTAGGTATTTAAGAATTAAATAACTGTGAACTTCACTTCCCTGTGTTGTATGTAGTGGTAGCACGTTCAGACTTGCAAGCTGGAATATTCTGGCACGAGAGGGAAAAGGAGGAGGCAATCAAGCACATGCCACATCTACCCATATATATAACAAAATCCTTCTTGCTGCAACGTTAACGGAGATTAAACTGATCAAAGAATTTGGCCCCATAAGGCCAGATTGATAATTTTAATTTGCTGGAGCCGTGATATTATACACTAACTGTGCGGCATGAGTATCGCCTTCAATTTTTGTCAGCCAGTGAAAACACGGTCTACCCTGCCTTTCACTCTTTACGTGACAGATAATCTTATGTCCTAGGTTCAAGCACAACAAGGACTTTCAATTCCATAGGGCCAATGATACACCCCTCATTAATCTTCCTCGGCATTTTAGGATGTCTTGCAAAATTTGAGACACATACTCAAAACAATAATTATGAATTTCTATAGTAGATATATACCCAGCCACAGATTTATGTTATTAGCTAGACAGCCACGTGCGGAACAACTTTCATATCCTTAGCATAGCTACGGTTATGCAATAGACGTTTAATGCTCTAGTAAGCATCAGTAGTTGTGCGAAAATGTAAATGCATTGGTAAGATAAGATAAGATAAGATAAGATAAGATAAGATAAGATAAAATTGTCCACAGATGCACTTTGACTCGTTTACCCTGATACATGCATGATATACAAGCGTTATTAACACAGACTGATATTATATATATGTAACCTTGAGTGTACGTACATACATCTACACACACACACACACACACACACACACACACACACACACACACACACACACACACACACACACACACACACACACACACACACACGCACGCTACACGCTACCACACAAATAATCTCAAACTTATCCTGTCTCAGTAAACGTACAGCTGATAGCAGGAATGAACGGCGGTATCTCTCTCTGTTACATTTAATAAATCTTGCTCTGCCTGATCTTTCCGAGAGAGGTGAAAGGGGATGGGTGGAATCCTTCTTGCTGTAATTTACTTTTTGAATGCATCTGGATAGATATAACTCATCAAACATTTGCAAGGTGGTTCCAGCAATTTTTTCCTGCTTTCTTTAATATTCTGTTTACTTTTACTTTTTATCTTGTTCTTTCGTATTACCGCCCCAACATATAATACAAAAAACTGATGATAGTTTCGATTGTTGCTCACTGTATGTCACTGGCTATGCTGTAAGACCAATATTATTATAGTGACACGATATTTATGTCAGTGTTTCTGCAAGGGGTTATTAATGGCATGCCAATAGTTGTACACGGGAACATACAATTGGTGTGTAAATGGTTGTAAAGGGTCAGTGGTTGTGCAAGAGGCTATTAAAGGTGTGGTGAGTGTGTCAGTAGTTGTGCAGGGGGGATTAAAGGCATGGTGGGGCGTGTGAATGGTTAAACAGTGACAGACATTCAGTCGCACGGTGGACATGTCAAAAGACTGTGCATGGGGGATGTATGAAATATTTTAATGGCATCGTGGACTTAGCATTACGTGTGGAGACATATGGGATTCTATGGCAAGATGGGCTTGGTCAGCTAGGCTGTTATTGGACCCTTGTAATTATAGCCGGTCTTTGGTAAATGGATGACACTGCCAGACTAGGGTGGCATCTATAAGACTTGCTCATGCCGATGGGGCAGAATAATCTTAACCCAGCCAATGGATTATAACCACTTTAAACTGGAAGTTCCTTGAGCGAGGGGGGAGGGAGAGGGGGAGAGATTTCTCGGACGATTGGCTTTATTCTGATTTTGGTCAGTGGCATGCACAAGAAGTTGCAATTTCAGAGTGGTTGTAGGCCTTTTCTCTGATCAAAGAAACACATGTACATATGTGTGCCATACGGCTCTTTTTTTCTGTCCATCTCCACTTAATGAAAGTGGTTGCATTGCGATTTCCTACTTTACGGAATAGTCAAATAGGTAACAATCACATACATTCCCCTCCCCTCCCCACAAGAAGTCATGTACAGAGCTCAGCAACAGTTAGCTGGATAAAGGATGAAAGCATCATACAACGAGGAATTGTATTTGCGCATGTTCGGTAGAAAGCCTCGCCGAACTTCCTGTTTTGAAAGCGAGCTAATCGGTTTTTCACTCCTGGAGTCATTTTTGTGTATGGTGTTTCTTCGTTGCGAAGAAAGTAAATCGACACAAAATGGCCAGCGTGTCGTATCACATCGCAAATTTATTGGAAAAGGTAAATATCTTTGCTACAGAGTTGAAGAATGAGCATTTAAGAGCTGCGAGCTGCCAGCACACCCAGGCTCTCTAGATCTTCACTTTCGCTTTTGTTCACCGGCTACCGTCATGCTGTGTCAGTGTGTCTTTCATCGTACTAAGATAACCAATAGCGTCATTCAGAATGCACCCAAATGGAATATCTCGTATGAATGCTGGAATGCAGTTCTCATCATGCTGTAATTCTGTATGTGAGAAAAGAACAACCTGTTTCCCTGGTAGTAGTGGTAGCTCTAGAAGAGTTGTCTATTTTTGGCCAATCTGAGGATAGATTCTAAAAATAATTGCTGAAAAGGACGCTTTTCTTCTTACCAGAGAAAAAAGGTATAAAAACCTGGGCTATGTCGAAGGACAGCACTGCAACAATAAAGATAGACTACAGTTCATGTAGTCATAGACGGGTCATGAACTAGAGATCGATATTTCGACTAAATCGGTGTTGTTGTTAGAATGTTAGAGAAAGCCAAAACCTCTCTTACATCATAATGTCAAAGCCTCTTTTCAGGTAGACCAGATGATATTTATCAACCATGATAACATCATTATTTTAAACTCTGGTGTCATTTCTAAGTTAACTGTCAAATATTTAAGAACATCAAGTGATCAAATCAATGCAAAAAAAAAATGTTTTGAAATTTCACAATTCCCCTGCATTTATCAGTAGTCTAGTCAGTAGACCTATTTTTTCTAGGTCTTAGGAGTTGGGGGAGACATTCACCCATTCACAAATTTAAGGTTGGGTTTTGTGAATGTTGGGTGGAATTTAGATTTTGTCAAGAAGTGCAAATTTTGGAATGCAGAAAGTCAGGGAAATTGGTGTGTGTTAAATGTAGGAAGCACTTTGAAATTGAAGGAGTTCACTGCATAATTACATGACTTTGAGAAAACAGTATTTCCCCCTCAGTGAAGGCTCTCCCATTGTGTAGCAAAGAAAAACGATACACCCTTGGGCTGAATGAAGTCTAGGTCTGTTTTGGGCTGTTGGCTAGTGAGGCATCTGACGAGAAGGAGTGATGGCCTAAAAAAGCGGAGTGGTCTCACCAGAATTTTGTTGTCTCTTCTTAATTCTTAGCATAGTGAGCTGGCTGATTGACCCCTTCTCACTTCCCCTTGGGCTAGAAGATTACAAACATTTACTACTTAGGTCTGTGACTTGATTCAAGCATTATCAGTAAGAAATAATCCTGTCAACAACTCTTCTTATCCTAATTCTATCTTTCGGTTTTCCTCGTCAGTTAATTGGGAACTAGCTCTCTACGAGCATTTATGACTATTTTATGTATTCCTTGGTGTTCTGACAATCTCACTTTGCAATTTCAGATGACATCAACAGATAAGGATTTTCGTTTTATGGCCACAAATGATTTGATGGCAGAACTTCAGAAGGACTCCATCAAACTTGACGATGACAGTGAAAGGAAGGTAAGAAGCCAAGTTACTGGAATCGGACTGTCAGCGGAAAGCAGGTATTCTCAGAATTTGACCTAGGAGATCCTCAGAATGCCTTTCTGACTCACAGAATTGTAAAAATTAGTTATCTTCTATTGGAAGGAGGAAAAAAATGTTGAAAACTTACAACCACCACAAGATAAATTTGCTAGCAGTGTTTATTAAGTAGACAAATTTGTATTACGAATTAATGTGCTATGATGTGAGCTGTTTGCATACTATTATAGCCTGGCACATAAAGCGCTGGTTTATGGGTGTTGCTTTTGGAGAAAGCCAGCTTGAGCTATAGTTTCCTGTGAAACGACCATGACTAAGTCCCATATCTGAAATTAACTCACCAGTCTTGTTCACGTTATATTTTTTAAAAGTTAAGAGAACTGAAAACTTGAACTGGAATTTTGTGGAGTTATTCAAGTGACATTCATATGGGTTGAAAGGCGTAAATTTGAAGATTCATGGTATCAGATGAAGTTTAGAGAGTAGGAGAGACAGACTTAAAATCACCATCGGTCTCCTGATAACTTCGAAGTTTGTCTTCAGTGTCACTTGAAGCAGTGTGTAAAGAAAAGGAAGAGAACAGGAGAGAGTAACTTGAAATAATTATATAGTCTTCTGCAAAGGATTTTTTTAACTCTTGTGATGCTACAGTAGAACCAGTTCTTACCTGCACTACTTTTAGTGGAAAAAAATTCTCATGCCAGTGCCGACCTTGTGAGATGGCAGTCAAATTTTTCAGCCTGGTGTCAGTTGATTGACCAGTAGACAATAATGCAGCAGTTATTATCCAAAACAATGGTCATGCAGCCAGCGAGAGGCTGGACTTGGGGCATTTCGTACTATGAGAGTTAAAAAAAGTCTTTAACTCCTAAATCAACAAGTAAAGAATGGTATTAATCGTCAAACATCTGCAAAACGGAAATAAAGAATCTTGGAATTGGTAGAAATCCTGGGCCAAAGTGGATTTGCTTATAAGTAAAGACTAGTTTTTTAAAGTTTGTTTGGAGATGGACTGCCGTAATGAGTAGAGTAAAGGAAGTGCAAGCATGCTGGTGCACAGATGGATGATTCTGCTACTGAACAGTGCCTTGTGGCCAGTGGGTGACAGCACACTACAGTATAAATGTCCAGCTGAAATGAATACTTTGAACACATGTAAGTCAAAATCATGGTTTCCTCCAAATAAACCCTTCAGCCTGATGTTATCTGTCTTTACTAGTGCTTCATGTGTTCCTTGAAATTCCACAAACTCAACCAAGATAAGGTGGTTCTCAAGAATTTTGAGTTAGCCATGCTCAACTGTAATTATTGTTTGTATGTAAGAATATGTTGTGCCATTTCTTGTCAAACCATGGACATCACATCTCAGCAGTCCAATTCTGTGACTGGGTGACAATTCTCTTGTATCCCTAAGACTGTAACCCCTCTATAAGTACAGTGGAACTTTGCTAACACAACCATTGCTTAACTCAACCCGCTGCTTAGCAAACTGCCAAATTTCCATTCAACATTCCTGTCTGCTTGCTATTGCTGTCCACAGAGAGCACTGTGGATAACACAGAACTATTGATAACATTCCCTTAGTGATTTGATCTGAAGGGTGATGTGTTATCATCCAAGTTCCACTGTATTGATGTTGTAAATAGTTTGTGAAGGTATCCCTCAGGAATCTCAATGCTAATTTTTGTATTAACAGCAAACTGATATCTTTTCACAGGTGGTGAAAATGTTGCTAAAGCTCCTGGAGGATAAAAATGGTGAAGTCCAAAATTTGGCAGTGAAATGGTTAGTTACCACTTAAAAGTCAATGATAAGCACGAGTCCTATGAACCCTGCCCCAACTCCCCCTCCCCAAGTTAAGCACCCCTCTATGTCTGAGCTCCTGAGTCCCCGTGCCAGCTAGTGTTGCCTTTATGAAGAATGTCAAGTGGTTTTGATAAACAGTTTAGTATTGTGCTTTCTGTTAATCATCAGACATGACTGTCTAATTTGCATCTGACAATAACTTGTTAGATACTTTGTTTACTGAACTAGTTACAGATACACGGCTGTGTGCTGCTGTCCAAGGTAAAGACTGAACATGAATTCTTGGCATAATCAAATGAAATCATAACATTTGTTTCAAAATTTCAAATTCAGAATTGAATGAGGCCATGAAAACAGTCTTTTGCTCTCTTTTTCTCCTGTAATGCCCTCTCCCTCCTCCTTCACCACACACCTACCCCCATCGTCCATACAAAACATAAACTGTGCGGCAGATTTGATCAGCCACATTGCTATAGACATGACACGACTGATCAGGGGAAATTGGTTAGACACATTGAAAATTCAGTTACATGGATTCGATTCAAACTCTGTAATAGAGGACAATAAATCCAAGACCAAACTGATATATTAATAATAAATAAAAATCCAATACCATATAGTTTCTGTCCCGAAGAGAATTCATGAAGAAATTTTATATTTTAAAATGTCCAGATTACCCTGTATAATATGTTTCAGTAAGAGACTTTTCACATTACCTGTATTATGAAACAGTCATTATGCCAGGTGTTTTATGTGTGTTCCTAATTTGCCTGCTCTTGTTTGCCAGCTTGGGCCCTCTAGTGAGCAAAGTGAAAGAGTTTCAAGTGGAGACAATTGTTGACACCTTATGCAGCAACATGCTGTCAGACAAGGAACAGCTGAGAGATATCTCTAGCATCGGTAAGACATAATTGTATGGTCCAATAATAATTATAATAGAAAAAGATAGGAAACTCTTATTCTAGGAGTGATGCAACAGAAGATCATCAGAGGAAGTTACCCTCATCTAGCAGGTGTTTTGGCCCTACCACTTCTGGAGTCTAAGGGACTTACCTACATTTGCCTGAAGAGGGATAGTATTTATTCTCCTACTTTGATTTTGTTTTGCATGGCCTTCACTATGTTCATGATAGATGTTGTGTCTACAGATGTAGTGGTCAGCCTGCGCCTCTCTTCCATTTCTTATGATGCATCTTTTTCCAGGAAGGATACTTATAATAACTTTATAGCAGTAAGATCAATAGACAGGGTTAGGCAGAACTCTGTGCGTGATTGCATTTTTTCCTATTTGTCTAAGGAGTTGTGATTAGCTGGCACTGACAATATTAACTGTATTTTTAGTTGATAGTAGTAAAACTGGACTAAGCATGCATTATACTCTTGTGTATTCTTTCCTCTTTTCATTTATAATTGATCCTTTCCCTCTCAACAGGGTTGAAGACAGTGATCACTGAGTTACCCCCTTCCTCCACCACCCTGGCAGCGAGTATCTGCAAGAAAATCACCACCCGCCTCACAAATGCTATCTCAAAGGTTTGTCAAAACGTGATTCTCATCGAAGTTATCTCAGAGAATCTCTCCAATTTATCACCGAAGACTTGATAATTTCAAATCCATTTCAGAAATCATGATTTCTCTTTCATGAGGTTTGATGTAGTGGAATGGCATTGTTTCTACATTCACAGTGTTTCTTATTATGTGGTGTTTGTCGTGAATGACTCTTTAACTGTTATCATGTTTACCTGTACATTTAACAAGTTCTGCTAAGAAGACTTATATTTTTCCAGTTTTTCAGAAAAAAAAATTTTTTTTGCTACAACACCATTCCTATTTATTTTAAGTTATCACAGAAAGGCACTTACAGTTTTGTCAAAGTAATAGCCAGGAAATGAGTATTGTCAGTAGATCACAAAGATGGCCAAAAAATTGACATGACAGGAATACAATAAATCCTTCTATGAAGAGAAGGGAGACATTTTTAAATTCTCACTCTGATGTATGGTATGTACTGTGACAATGTGAGTGGCACATGGAATGCTGAAGTTGATGCATGTTCTGTTTTCAGCAAGAGGATGTATCTGTACAATTGGAAGCCTTGGACATTCTAGGAGATTTACTGAGTCGTTTTGGAGGTGGGTAACAGAAATATCTAGTTTTAAGAAAATGTTTGGATTGTAAGAAATTGTTTTGTATAACTAGGTCCAAGGGATGTCATATATTAGGCTTATTTCCATTAAAGGAGGACACGCACATATAAAATAATTTTCTGTTTTGCAATACCTTTTTCCTAAAAATGATCTGTGATGCCCACCGAGTCGATTTTGCAAAGAAAAAGCCTCGCTCTGTTACCAAGCGCATATGTAATATGACGCAATGAGGGAAGCTAGAGTTAAAGGGTTTGGCCCTTGCATCCAGAATTATTCCCCTTCCCCGAACAGCAGAGGCCTTTGGCAAAAAAGATGACGTCTCTTAAGTTCCAGCCGCTACAGACACCTCTATCTGACAATGTATTATTCAGCTTTTAATTAAATTTCTAGTCTTCCAGATTCAAACGTGAAGTTTGATAGTGTAAACCAGAAAATGTATTCTGCATTTTTATTGCCTCAGCATGATTTTGTTTAATCTTATTAACTGTTCACAGAGGAATTAAAACATTCATACCAGCATGCTAGCACCCTTTAGTAGAACACTGGTTAGACAGCTTGGCCATGTGGCTGGAACGTATTTGACATCAGCTTATGGCTGCCACACGCCCAGTGGGTGTAACAATTTGGACTTTGGACAGTGTACCCCTGTGGGTTGTCTGGGGCCGGCAGAGGCATTACATCATTATGACAGATGCTTGAAAGACTGTTTTTGTTGGAATAACAGGGCATCGTATGATTTAATATGGTCTGTAGGACGATGCAGCCTTCCTTGAAATCGAGATTGTGTAGAGACAGTATATTTGCTTTTTAAAAGACATTTCTTTCATATGATATGTAGATAAATTTATAATACATCATAAACATTTAAAGCTGCACCTGGATTTTAGTACAAACTTGGTTTTGTCTTGCTAACAACATAAAGAAAATAGAAGTAGTGAATATCAAGACAGTGAGGTTCCCCTGCTGAATGAAAAATATACAGAAGTACTCACAGCTGTTTTACAGGTGTCCTGAAACTCCATGATTGCCTGAAGGTCCATATTCTCAAAACACAGCATTTAGCGTGTAGCAGCATGCAATCGACACGGACGGCTGCTTTAGACATGTTGGAGGAAAACAGTGCGGTTTATGTGGAGACATGGGGGATCTTTATCAGTGACGTCATCTGTAGATGCATTTGGAAATTTTTTTTTCTGTGCGTTCCAGTGCATTTCACAAATTCATACTATGTGACTGACTAACCCTGATTGATTCAACTCCTTCAGGTCTCCTGATCAGCTTCCACATCACAATCAAACAAGCCCTGCTCCCACAGCTTGCAAGTCCAAGGTTGGCTGTTAGAAAGAGAGCAATCATTGCCATTGGTGAGTTTTCTACAGAGGTTAAATCAAATCCTCAATCTAGATGTATGTAAGGGAACAACATTGGCTAATGAGTAAATGCTCAGATCAGATACATAATCAATACAGTAAAACCTGTCTTCTGCGGTCCCTCCGACGAGCGACCCCCTCCCATCTACGGACACTTTTACTGTTCACCGACCGTTTTTACACTGAAACCGACCTCCGATCAGCGGCTCCCTCTGATCGCGAGGCGCGGACACTGATCAAAGAGCCGTTTTCCCTGTGACGAGCGACCACGTGTGCCTTGCGCATTTCCCAAGTCGGAAAGCCAGAGGTCAAAAATCATCGCTAAGACTACAAAGAGCAGAGCGTACGGCAGGGTGACTGTAGTGGTGGGGAGATGAGGGTGGGAAGAAGACCATGTCTCGCGTATGCCTACCACAGACGTAATACTGATTGCACAATATTAGATCTGCGAAGCCCACATTACCCTCACATTCATCATTGTTGGCGGGCAGTGGCGACGTTGTAATCGCGTCTACCGACTAGTGTAGCCGACATCGGTCTGCTCATTTGGTGCTTTCTAAAAGCCGGGGTCTGGGATAGGTTCAGTACCGGTAACGGTGGCACGATGGCGGTGAGTTCAGTAAAGACTGCACGAACAACATTAATCTAGCTTTAAAAGTAGAGAAAAGAAAGTAAAAAAACCCCAAACTTCCGTGATTAGGAATAAAGTGCAGTAACAGTGATCTCTACTGAAAAGGACACGTGGGACTTTGTTGAAAGGACATTGAAAGCAAGTCCCAACTTATTAAATGGACATTTTTCTGGGGGGGGGAGTTCAGTAAGCCACCCACGCAGGTTCTTTAGTAGAAATTATGCTTTTCTTCTCTCTTGCCTGAACGCACCCAGACAAACCGGCGCCGCGAGGTGAGTAGTACTCACTGTTCACGCCTAGCGGCCAAAAAACAAAAAATCGGGTTTCGGGGTTGGAGGGGAGAGGTGGTCTACACACTTCATATTGTCTCGTAATTGTTATTACACTCTAAGCAAGCGGGAAGGATGATCACATTTTATTCCTGATGACTGATAAACAGACAGGGTTATAATACTGCTGTGTGACTGTCCGTGTCTGGGTTCTCCATAAATGGGGGAACGGGACTAATTATATAACCGAAGTCAGGGAGGGTTTTTTAATACACACTGATCAAGCAAACTTAGCCTGTCAATATGACGACAGAAATGCTCCAGCTGCAAGCTTATTTACTCTGCTATTTCTATTAACAAGAGTTTTTTTTGTTTTCTTTACAAACATTGAGGGATAAACAGGAGTAGTTAAATGGGGGCCAAATAAAAGTCACTGTAAATGGCTTCTAATGTGCTGTAATAATTCAAATGGTAAAAGAGTATTTTCAGATGTCTGGTCTTTAAATACTGTATGCAATTTGTATTTGTACCATCATATTCGCCTCATGATATGAGGCTCATAGTTTGTGATACCCTTTTCAAATACTGTATAAGTCATAGGAGACATTGTTTACCTTTGTGTACTTGGAGACCCCAACCCTCCCTGCGATGAAGGACCACCTGTGATGTAGGGACACTTTTCTGATTTCCCTACAGTGTTCCTACATCACAGGTTTTACTGTATTTGATTTTATTACATAACAGTATTCAGCAGCTCTTTTAATATGTTCTGCTTATAACCATCCTCAGTAGTTGCTTTGATTGATTATACACAGTACAAGTCTATGCTCATTACATTATCATGTCAAGCTCTCATTGTTTATTTGTTGTGGAGGAACATCATATTTCTGGACTTGCACTTAGAGTGTCACAATGTTACTGCTGTGCTGACCTGTGTTGAATCTATGGTTTTCCAGGTCACCTAGTTATGAGCTGCAGTACTTCACTCTTCCATGAGTTGATTGAATATCTGTTGACTGAGCTGACCAAGAATACATCCACGTCAACCACTAGAACCTACATTCAGTGTGTAGGGGCCATCAGGTATGGAACTAACAAAGTAACTGACTGACCAGTGTATGATAGAAACTGAAAATCTTTGTTTTCCAGTGGTATTGCTGGTGTGGTGGGATTAATATTGCTGTACAGATATGAATCATATGAATCATGTTTGGACTTCTGGTAGAAGGAACATGCTAATTATATTTTTTCTCTGGGCCATCTCCATCTTCTCATCACCAAGACAAGCACTTCGTACTTGATGTTGTAGCAGTTGATTTTCAATATTGTCACATAAATACGTAAAGAAAATTCTTGTGCCCATTATATCATTTCTAATGTTCGATGAAAATATACATATCTGAGATATTTAGATACAGTCAACTCTGCTCAATAGCAATTCCTCAGGAGCACAGAAAAAGTTGTTATTAAGAGAAGGTAAAGCTGTCCCTTGATTTTGTATTCAGAAATGGAGGATTTGAAATGTAAAAATGTTGCAATTAAATGGAGGTTGTAATTATGTGGATGGCAATAAAGCAGGGTAAACTAATTTCATTAAGATAATTTGCTGCAATTTGCATGATATTTTGATAACAGTCGTCAAGCTGGAGGAAGGTTTGGAGAGTACCTGGACAAAATGGTGCCCTTGATAGTGAAGTTCTGTAGGACTGATGATGATGAACTGACTGAATTCTGTCTCCAAGCATTCGAGTCGTTTGTTAGACGCTGCCCAAAAGAAGTCTCCAATTTCATCCCTGATGTAAGAGTTTTATTTTCTTGTTTTTTTGTTGCTTTGGCAGAGGGCTGAGAGAAATGGTCAGTGCTAGATGTGCACACCTGTTGACATGTCAAGCAAACCAGCAACTGTTTGGCAATATGAGTCACTAAAATGATAAAGAAATTAATGATTGAAACTATGTCATTAGATATTTGTTACAAGAATGGAACTGAGGCACGCTGCATTCTTTTCTAATGCGATAAACTCCAGAATCAGAATTCCTAAAATTCTTCTAGCACTGTGAAGCTGGTTAGATTTTGAGTGTGGAGATTTACTGTCAAAGTCTACTTGCTAAATATGCAACATGTGACTAATAAGTTTAGAAAGTTTGTCCTGTGATCTCTTCTTTCATCTTTGTCCTGCCATTTTGCTATGTAAAATTTGAAGACTTTACCAAGCTGGCATCTGATTGGTTCAGCTGAGCCTGTGAATACTGCATGAGTGGTCAGTGGTCAGTAATGAATGATCTCCAAAAAGCAGTCTGTAGAGTATAAATCAATATAGGGCATGCTTTTGGATCTCCAGCTTTCACACAATATGACAGTATACAGTTTATTCTTAATATGCAGCAAGTGATGTTTTGTATTGGTCTATCTCTACAGATCATTGCCATTTGCCTTAAGTACATTTGTCATGACCCCAACTACAACTACGATGATGATGAGGATGAGCATATGGACACAGATATGCAAGATGAGGATGATGATGAGTAAGTCATAAATTTAGGCCCATGAATCTGACTACAAACATGCCAGTGGTTGCCATTTATGAAAGAAAACTGTATGTGTGCTTTCAGTGTTTTGAGAAAATTATATAGGTTTGATGTTATTATTGTGCCCAATCAAGCCTGACTGATAAGAATTATATGTGAATATTTTGAGCAAATTTTGTCATTCTGGTTCCTGCTCATATTCTGCTGCTCATAAATCATGTTCTGCTGCTTATAAACAGATGAGTGTTGCCCATAAAATACAGTTGAAGATGAATTGGCAGTTCCGTTCACCCTATCTTAGATCAACTTTACTGAAGTTGCAACAGAGTTATACAGGGATGGAACTTGTTCCGATATTATCGGAATTCCGACATTTTTTTGCGGTCGGGAAAAAAATTGTGTCGCGCCGACTTTTACCGTGGGGAAATGTTTTGACAGCGTGCCGGAACAAGAAATTAATAGATTTTAAAGTCGAAAGTTTTTCGGAGCGTTGGTTTTTAACTCGGTGGCCTGTTTAGCCGTCGGTAGGCCGAACTTCCGAATTTTGGCTTACTGCTTTTTTTTTCGTCATCAGCCAATTTCATTTTCGAATTTAGCCTGCGCGTTCTCGTGAGCTGGCATAGATCTCCGGTGCCCTAAATGCTAGCCTATAAGTCTAGGTCTAGTGTGGTGCGATTTTGTGTTTAGTATTAGATCTAGACTAGTAGCCTAAGTGTCAGTTCAGGTGGATTATAGCAGGGAATTCAAGGAGTGGGGCAGATTTCAAGATATAGACTAGTTTAGATCTAATCTAGTTGTGTGAATTTCTTTTTCATACCACATGTGAAATGGCATCCAGGTCTAATAAAGAACCAGAGTTAGTTCATCGTGGAGACATTTGCGAAAGTGAGATTGACACCGGGAATGGCTTGTGTAAATTTGACTATGTGAGGAAATGTAAAGTGAATGGAGAGGCATGGTGCACAATATGCAAATGCACTCTCACGTATGCTGGTGCTGGTAAAAAAGTTTTGAAGGTTCATGCTGATAGCAAGAAGCATGGCAATAGGCAAGCAAGTCTCCAACATGCGCGTTTGACCGCTGCATAAAGGTTCCTACATTTTTTTGATGACCTAGTTCCATCCCTGGTTATATCAAATGACTTTTTTTTTGTTTTTGCAATAATCAGGTTCAGATTATATTGTTTGAAAACCATCTAAATCTTCTGGACACATAAAAGGGCTCTTGACTCAAAATATTATCAGGGATGCTGAAAGATTAATGTTAAAATTCCCTTCCTTTCCAGTTTATCACTGTTGTTTCCTTGTTTGTCCTCTTTCTAGGAATCAGAGGACAAAAAAGGAATTTGAATTTACATTTGCCTGAAATATATCTCTTTTGTTGCAATAGTTGAGTGATTTGATCCTAGCCAAGATTCAGGTGCTCTAATGGTCATTGTTGCTGCTGTGGTATGAGTTTCTCTTACACTCATTTGATGTTTCTGTCAATTTGTCCACAGGGAATCGGAAGATGAGTACAGTGATGATGATGACATGAGTTGGAAGGTCAGGAGGTCAGCGGCCAAGTGTCTGGAAGCAGTGGTCAGCACCCGTCATGACATGTTACCTGAGTTCTACAAGACAGTGTCACCAGCTCTCATTGCCAGGTTTAAAGGTTGGAATGATGACTTTTGTTTTAATTCCACATGGTTACTCATATTTTCTTTCATCTTTTTTTCCTTTTCTTTTC
Source organism: Ellobium chinense (assembly GCA_033807755.1). Classification (NCBI taxonomy): domain Eukaryota; kingdom Metazoa; phylum Mollusca; class Gastropoda; order Ellobiida; family Ellobiidae; genus Ellobium; species Ellobium chinense. Next base: position 126,437 of record JAWQUT010000661.1, read on the forward strand.
TGCCTTTGCATTTCATTTTTTAATCTCAGCAAAGTCTCAAAATGTTCTGTACTGTGAGTGTGGGATTACATTTGATTTTTGCAAACTCACGCATTCTTAATTGAATTCACACATAATGATGGAGTATTCATCTGCTGTTATAGAATTTTCTCGGTCAGAAAAAGATGGTCTGTTGACAAGGGAGAGGGATTGGGTTATAGACTGTAACTTCATAAATTTGGGGTGTTTTATGACGTGTAAACATTTGTTAGAAATGAGCTGGTATGAACAGTCCTTTCAAGTGAGATGAAAAGTATTTTTTCTTGGCTCTTACTGAGCTTGGCATTTTTGTGGGTTGTAATGTTTTGCAGACACATATAGTCAAAAGTCACGCACGGAGAGATATCGTAATTCTTTTGTGCCACATTCAGTGCGAGTGCAACAGGACTCCTCGTCGTGAGAGCAGTGACTGTAACAGAGGAACAGTCTTTGTGTGTTTATGTGGGTGGGTGTGTGTGGGTGGGGATGTATTATTACATATGTGTGTGTTCGTGGTTGCTTGTGTGTGTGTGTGGAAGTATGTGCATGTGTATGTGTGATAGCGAGGGAGTGTGTGTGTGTTTGCACAGATAGTTATGTTTTGTAAGCACACTGTAACAAGGCAAATTTCCCTTCGTGGACAAATAAAGTTGCCCTTATCCTTATCCTTATACTTTACTCCGTGCCTTTTTCTGCACATTTCACTAGTAATTCTACCACAAACAGATTTCAGTATTTCCTACATTCCTTGTGTGCTTGAAGACCTTTTGAATGAACCACACTGAACATAGAGTTTTAAGGACCACCTTTGGTTTGGTCTGTGTTAGTTCCAGTCTCTGCAGTGTTAGTCAGTCACTGGCTCACACCTGTAGCTATTAATGTGCTGATGTTCTCTCTTGGACAGAGAGGGAAGAGAATGTGAAGTCAGACATTTTCCACGCCTACATCGCCTTGCTGAAACAGACCCGGCCTGTGATCAGTGTCAGCGGAGACAATATGGAGGAGGAGGAAGGGTGAGTCTTGGGAAAGAAATTTCGTTCATAACTAGTAAGATAGGAAGTGAAATGATCATTCATAAAAAATAGGGATGGAACTGGCTTCAGTGAAACTCTTCGATAAGCCACCTTGCCCTAGTAGACATAAAGCCAAACCTGCTATGTTAATAAAACCTTTGTTTCCAGGTTTGCTTTCCTACGATGATTAAGCAGATACAAGTTTATTTTTTTTCTATCATTTTCATTAGCTTGGAGCAAATAGTCTGATTTTTTGTGGTGCCTCATATGCTTGTATTTTTCACCATTCATCATATACTGAGAGCAAATAAAATTTGTTTCGTCACCATTCTTGACATACTCAAAGCAGTCTACAAATCTTGTTTTTTTCCCTTGTACCAGTCCACTGAACATGCTACAAGCCCAGATCCCAGACATCGTGAAGGCCATTCATCGCCAGCTGAAGGAGAAGAGCATCAAAACCCGCCAGGGCTGTTTCAGTCTGTTGACGGAACTGGTCCTTGTCCTCCCCGGGGCCCTTGACCAGCACCTGAGCAGCCTGATGCCCGGTGTCCAGTACTCCCTTGGAGACAAGAATTCCAGCTCCAATATGAAGATTGACACGCTGTCCTTCCTCAACACCCTTCTGAGCAACCACAGCCATCAGGTCTTTCACCCTCACATCAAGATACTGGTGCCGGTGAGTTACAAGGCGATTGGAATTGCAAACCATAAAACCACTAGACAAACTTGCGCCAAGGCTAATGTAAATGAGCTCATGGTATTTTGGTGACTTGAGTATTTGCTAAACATGATGGAGTGAAAGGGATAAGCACACTGCAGTCACTTATGAACAAATTAAGCTTCTGGAAGACAGGTTTGTTATAACAAGTTAAAGGTAACACCACTACAAGTGCTCATTACAGGTTTTTGAGTAACAGTCAATTACTCGTTTCAAGCTTCAGCCAAAGTAATGAAAAAGTAAGTGTTACTCACATTTTTAGTAACAATTACAAAATTACTCATTACTTTTTTTTTTTCTCTCTGGATAAGTGGCTTTAAGCGCTTGCTTGACTTGTCCGAGTTGGGTTTTCAAGAGGAAAAAAAAAACTGATCAAAGTGAGCTGAAGTCTGGGACGCACGCTTTTGTCTGATCACGTGCACCCCTCCAAGGGTCATAAAGATCACAACATGCTAGCAGTGACTTCTGATCACTCCATTGTTAGCTGAGTAAACATCACCACGTCATCAGCGTAAACCACAGAGACGGGCATAATATGCAATCGCACTAGTATGAGGGATGATTTTTAAACTAAGTTTTGTCCAATGCACACCTTTTTCTGTTGTGCTGCTTCTGTGATACTTTGAATTAAACTGGCTTCTACAAGACATAAAATAGATAGGCCCTTTATGTGTCAAAATTCAAGCAGTGGCGGAAGTCACACACGTGAGGCAAGGCCAATATGACAAGGGGATAGTGGTGGCTGATGAGAAGAGACAATCTGGTGCCGTCTTCAAGGCACAAGTTGGTAGAAGGTACGGGGAGGAGAAGGGGATGGACAGGGGGTGTGATCAGGCTTGATCTTCGCAGTGTTAGGAGGATATGGGNNNNAGGGAGGGGAGAGTTGACTAGAAAGGTCTGACCGTGATGAGTGGGGCGGGAATGAGTAAAAAGACTGGGATTTGAACAAAGTAACCACTGCTAATGAGTTTTGAGCTCTGTAATCAAATGTGAGGTGATTGAAGTGTGATAGAAAATTGATGTAACAGTCACTACAAGCCACAATCAACCTTTGTTAGGTTTTATCTCCTCATTTAACAAACAAATATTACTTGTTTGGAGTTAAACCTGAATAATTTCATCAAGTTCCGCGTCCGTAGAGACAGACAGCTATGGTTAGTTGATACAAATCTTTTGATTCCTGTGTTTATGTGTTTGGATTTTCTGGACTACTGGGTCTATGTCACTTTATAATTGTAGCATCGAAAAAGAAAAAAACGTTTATTCATAGCGATGACCAGGCAGTTTAGAAACAATAATTATTAAGGCAAAACCTTTCCTTGCCGTAGCTTATCTGATTAAGATGGATGAATGAATGACTGAATAAAAGAAGGAGGGCAGGTAAGGAAGAAATGTATGAGACAATAGAAAGAATTGAGCAAGAAGGAAAAAAAAAACGAGGGAAGAAAGAGATATCCATCCTTTTTAGGCCTCCGAAGTTCAGAATTACCATTGGCCTGTTGACAACCTTGGACATTCCCCAATTGCAAACACTAAACTTTCTCTGAAGTATGACTTCTTTAAATTCACTGAAAAAGATCATCTCTGATGTAAATGAGGCCTTCTTATGTAACTAATCTTTTACACAAGCGCAGTCGCCTTTTGTTTGTTTGATGTTTTTGGAGTGGCAGTGGGGCGACCAGTCGCGAATCGGCTGCTGACCCAACATATTATGATAAAGTAAACAAAATCACCAGACCAGATTTTCCAGTCCATAAGGAATATCATCCCAATTATATCAGACTGGTGAATTGTTGAATAGAGAATAGTTTACAGCGATACGTAGTCAGTGTTCTGATGACTTTTGTTTTGAATTATTGCAGCTTATTACAGCATAAATAATACACCTGTTACTTTGTGGTTAAAAAAGGAAAATAATTGTAACAACTACTGAATTTTCAGAAAAGTAAAGTAATTGTAACAGTTACTTTTAAAAGTAACTTTTAACAATCCTGCTGGCAGATAGTTCTATCATTATGCGTGATCATTTATTTTTATTTTTTTTTTTGCCCAAATGTTTTGTTTAACCCAGATATCATTAAATGTCTTGAGAGAAGCATGTTGCTGCTCTTTGTCCATTTCAGTCTACTAAACTTCCTCACTTTACATTTCCAGCCCATTGTGAATGCGGTTGGAGACCCTTTCTACAAAATTACTTCCGAGGCTCTGCTGGTTACACAACAACTAGTGAAAGTCTTGAGGCCATTAGGTAAAACAGTTTTTCACATTCATTTTATTTCACGGCAGGAACAAGGAACCAAGGAGAGAAACTCTACATTTTGTTCACACACTAAAGATCAGATGTATTTTTAAGGAATTGTGTGCGGTGGATTGCAAATTTAGGCATTTTTTTTTTTTTAGCAGAAAACTTGTTTCTTTTTGTTTGACTTTCAGCTTTTTTTCGCAGATCTCATAACTGTAGTTTCATGTCATAATTCTATCCATGCCCAAGTGCGCAAGTAAATTTTGAACAGCTTCAAGGGCAGATAAAGGATAGAAGGACAAAATCTAGAGGAGCATAACATTTATTAATGTTTAGAAATATGATTATGAATATCATAATGAAGTTTCTTTCCATAACCAGATCAACAGTCCAACTTTGACTATAAGCCGTATGTGAAGGGTCTGTATGCCTGCACTGTCAAGCGGCTGAAGGCTGCCGATATTGATCAAGAAGTTAAGGAGAGGGCGATTGCCTGCATGTAGGTGATAACTGTATTAGTTTCCAATCATTATTTGTGTGAATCCAGGAGGTAACCGTTACATGTGGTTATGTGGGATCACCTTGTGCTCTGAATTCTCATTGTGTAGTCTGCTGTGGCCCCAAAAAGAGGAAATCCAAGATCACATTGTTTTGTTTCTCATATGTTTTTTTCTTTCTTTCTATGACATTTTTAATAATTCTCTGTGACTGCACAGTAAATTTATACTTTATTTACCTGATCTGGACATGAGCCGTTTGGCATTTAAATGCAGGTTTTTCTAATTGTATGGAATCTGAGTATTGGCAGTACGGCACAGTTATATCAAAAGTTTGAAATAAGAAACGTCATACTGCACTAAAAGAGTTAAGTGAACCCATGTTCAAATAGTTGCAGTAGTTTTTCACTTATGGTAAGTAATTAAGTACAATATATGTGACAGTAGACCCATAATGGTCTCAGTACCTTAGGGAAATTGATTGATGGAGTTCAGCAGGTCTTGTGCTAAGTGCAATGAAACAGATCAGGTGCAGAGATGGGATCTGAAAAATAAAGAGAAAAATAAAAGAATACTGCACAGATTAAAGGAGATGTATTGTTGCTGGTCCAGTCGCTATTTGGACAGCTGTCCTTCAACAGAGCAGATGAAACTCGACATGGTCCTTCACCAGGCAGTAGAATGAGTAGATACAGAGATACCAATTTTCCAGCAGTTGTTGGAATTCAAGCATATTTTAACCCCTTCACTGCTACAAGCCATTTCCCCCTCATGTCATCATTCCCTGAAAACAGAAACAACTGGCTTTCAGAGGAACTAAATCTCATTGTTCAAAAGGGTGATTGTGTCCAGATATAGGCGAAACAAAACAGTGATTTAGCATGACGTATGGAGTACGTCAACAGCGCACTGAATTGTCACAGATTTCATGACGTACAGCATACATCAAAAGAGCAGTTAAGGTGTTAAATAAAAGTATCAGTTTATAGTATGATTAGCATTACTGCTGAGAAAATGTGACAGTTAACATCAGTCATTCTTTACCACCATGTGGCCACAACAAGTTCAGGTAATTTTTTTTCAGATTGTGGTGGCATCTCTGTAAATATTACTATTACTTACGCTTTCCAATACTTGCACTCAATTTCAGGGGTCAGATTGTGGCCAACCTAGGTGATTGTCTCCAGGCCGAACTGAAGGAATGTCTGCCAATCTTCCTAGAGAGACTGAAAAATGAAATCACTCGGCTAACAACTGTGAAGGCCTTGACACTTATTGCCCAGTAAGTCTTGTCTGTTCTCTTCTTCAGCAGCTGCTATGATAGTGAGTTTTGCTTGGGGAAAAGGGGATTAGGAGAGACTACATTGTGACTTTGCCATCATATGTTTGAAAGAATTACTTTTCTGTTATGTTGATGGTGCAGTTGAATACCGCAGCACTCAGAACAACATCATACTTTAAAATGAATTGAAATTTTGTTCAAAACATGTACAGTGAACCCTTTGAGATAAGGCCTTTGTAAATGTTCATGAGAAAGGTCTTAAAGGAAGACTGAACCGTCCTACAGACCGTATTAAATCATACGATACCCTACTATTCCAATAAAACAGTCTTTCAAGTGTCTGTCATAATGATACAACACCTCTGCTGGCCCCAGACAACCCATAGGATTACATTATCCAAAGTCCGAATTGTTACAACCACTGTGCGCGTGGCGGCCATAAGCTTACGTCAAATACGTTCTCGCCACATGGCCAAGCTGTCTAGCCAGTGCTCTGCGGACGGGAGATAGCATGTTGGTATGAATATTTTAATTCCTCTGTGAATCATAGATATGCCAAATAAAATCATGCTGAGGCAATAAAAATGCAGAATACTTTTTCTGGTTTACACTATCAAACTTTACGTTTGAATTTGGAATACCAGAACCTTAATTAAAAGCAGAATAATACATTGTCAGGTAGAGGCGTCTGTACCTGTTGGAACATAAGTGACGTCAGCGTTTTTGCCACAGGCTTCTGCTGATCGGGGAAGGGGAATAATTCTAGACGCGAGGGCCAAACCCGGTAACTCTAGCTCTCCTTATTGCGTCATATTACATACGCGCACGGTAATAGAACGATGCTCTTTCTTCGCAAAATTGACTCGGTGGGCACCATAGATAATTTTCAGAGAGAAAAAGTATTGAAAAACGGAAAATTATTTTTGATGTGCGTGTCCTACTATAACTGAGAGGTTCACACCAGTACTAGTGGAGGCAGGTTTTGCCCACATCTAATGTCTCAGCAATACGCTTTGCAGTTTCACCTCAAATGTGAGTGCCTTCCTCTTGCGGTTCCCCATCATTGCAGGTCTGAGTTAATGTGTATAGCTAAGGTCTAGATAAAACTTATGACCTGATGCACACTCGATGACCACACAAGTGCGAAAAAGAAAGTGGGAAAATAAGTGCAAATACCATACAATAGGAGTCAACACCATTCCGACTCCAGGGTCGACACCGACTTTTGAGTTGATTCTCCAATACCAGGGTTGGAGTCGCAACACAACACTGTTTTCCTCACTGAGATAATTCTCATAAAATCATTTCCTAAGTAATGTCCCCTTTTATACATGCAAATAGCGACTCAGAAATATGCCCTGCTGGTGTCAGTCGGGAATCCCTGAAAAGCAAATCCTGTCATGTAACGGGCTGGCTTCGACACCCCAAATTGCATAATATTGTGACGTCATGACTCGGTATTTAGCCGGTGTCACCATCTGTCAAGTGACACTACACTGGTGGCGACTCAAAGAATGCAACAATGAAAAGTTGCTGGTTTTGCCCATCCCTACCATACTGTCTACATAGTATTTCATTGTCTTACTTTAGGTGACGTTATTACCTGGGTCCAATCATATTCGACTGGCATAAGTAACAGTGCCGCTAGCATATTCATACACTGGGAAGGACAGAGTAGTCTAGGCCTGCCCTGCCTAGCCTTTCAATCATGCACTGAATCAACGAGGCTTGGCGGCTCATGCTGGTGTTAGGTCATGACTCAGACTGATAGGTGAACAATTGACTACATGACTACACATGTTAGAAATATACAGGCGAGTCGCAATTCAGAGGGGCAGGAAGACTGAACAAAGGTTCAAGGTGGGTCGCATGTTGAAATTCGAAGGAAATCGTTATTCGGAGGTCTTTCTTACAGAAAAACCAGTCCGTCTTGAAGGTCATAATCAAGAGGGAGTGGCAATTGAAAGAGTCTTATCTTGGAGGGTCCACTGTATTAGCAGATATCTAGCCTTCAAAGCACCTGACAGATTGCAAGAAATTGTCTTTGGGATTGAAGATATACAGTACTAGTATTTAGGAACTGAAGATTTGTATGTCAGTTCAGTCTTGAATTTTCGTTCTTCATCACATGAATTCAGTCCATGCTAGTGGTTTTCAAACACCAGTGACCTAGACTTTTCTTGCCTTCTGTGTCTCTGGCCTGATCATGCCATTCAGTTGTCCACAATGTCCCAGTGTGCCAAAATTCAAAACCAGACGTGACAGTCCCATTCAAAGAATGGGTACTGTTATCTTGTCTCTTTAATGATTGCTGAACTGCGGGCATGTAGTTTTGTGAAGCAGGCGAGGATGAGAACATTTCTCCCGCATTCTCTCAGAATGTGAATTTCTGAGGCTGATTTTGAAGCACAGTGACGAATGTTGACTGATAATGTTGAAGCCATCTTATCTCTACATCTCTCCCAAGATTGCAATATGTTCCTTGCAATTATAGGACAGGATAGCTTTTCTTTTCTTAGACATAAATAGGTCCTTTTAATCTATTCAGCGAATATTTAAATTAAAATATTTTTTTTTCAACAGGTCTCCTCTGAACATTGATATTAGGTTTATCTTGGTAAGTAAGACTGGGAATCTTCATTTCATCACTTTAGTGATTTTGATTTAGTTGTGGAAAGTACAAGAGAAGAAGATAATTCTGTTACGGACACCAAAGAAATTTTTTTGATTGGTTTGTTTACCTTGCATCTTAAGCTCATGCCAGCATCAGGGTACCAAAGACTGTTATTGGGTTCTCTGTGTTGAGAAAATGGCTTTCATCCTCTCATAAAATTGCAGTTGTATTCTGCGATTTCAAAGGTTTTTTTTTCTTAGAACTTGTTAGTTAAAGCACGCGAACAAACCATGGTGCTTTGCAGCAAACATTGTGTTTCCTGCCATTATTGGTAAATAAATCAGTGTAGATTGGAGCAAGGAGAATATTGATGGGTAGTGCACTGCCATGACTGACTGCATGTTCGTAAATAAAGAAATAACAATGTCAGAAGTTTCCAGCTTGCCATAGAGTTCATGATGTAAAGGACTTTCCAGATTTGTAATTTTGATATGTCAATTCAAATACTTTTCATTATTATGAAGCGATTTGGACATTTCTGTGATACTTAGTCTTAATTTACATCTGTTAGTCTGTATGTAATGTTTCATAACTCAGTCTGTTGATTGGCAGCCATGGATAATCCCATATTACTTTGTGTTTCCAAACAGGAGGAGGGCTTCCCAATCCTGGCCTCTTTCTTGAGGAAGAACCAGCGTGCTCTGAAGCTAAGCACCTTGCAGTGTTTGGATGTCGTGGTGAAGAATTATGGTTAGTGCACTTCTTGGAGTTGATAGGGTCAGAAAAGACTCAGAGCTTTGGATGCAGACTTCTCATTAGTGATTAATCCCTTTGCTACCTATGATGTTCATATGTACATGTATATCCTTTCCTTTGTTACAAACAGCTTGGGGACATAGAGGATCTGTAATGAGTGTTTGTTTTGATATCAGATTTATGAAAAGAGTGTTACATTTATCGTATTCCAGAGCCTCTGGCGAGAATACGATAAATGTATAACAAATTTCATAAAGCTGATATCAAACAAACATGAGTTTCAGATCCTTTTTATCATATAAACTCTAGCTAATAAAAAAAATCAACTTTTGATTGTGAAAAGAACCCTGAAGGGTCCTCACCCTGTTTGAGACACATCAATCACAACACACCCGCTCAGACTGTGCACTTTAGTTGAGTCGACAGTATGCCAGAATGGCACGTTGGCTCATACTTTCTATTACCTGGCCCCTCATGGCCTGAAACAAAATGGCCGCCCAAATTATCCCAATATATGCTGTTTCTTTGGTCAATATGGACATCCTGTAATACTTATTATGTTGAATGCAACATAAATCAATGCTAGACATCCTTTTGTTTGCAAATACTTATGTTTCCTTCAGTTTTTATCCGTTTCCTAATGGCAAATAAGACCACAGCGACAACCATCGTTTCCCGAAAACCCTTCGAAAACAGGCTAGTTTAAATCGTTCTCCTATAGTCCTCGAAGTTTTTATAACAAAACTAATTGGATCAGGGGTTTTTCTAAGATAGTGTTAATCATGTTTTCGCGCTGGCTGGGCGTTTACATCTAATCAAGGGCAGGGGTTTGTTTTCAAAGTAGACAGGGTCTACAGTGCTGTTCCATGAGGAAGTACGGAAGTGAGGGAAGATAATCACATACGGTTCATTCTTTCACAAAGACGAAATGCTGGAAGATGTAGGGTAGACCTAATGCAATATCATCCTCAATTTAAATCAAGGTGATAAACAGTTGGATCGGTTCGTGTATTATTGTCAGTATGTATGCACTTGGGAAAAGGGTCCACAAGTAGACATTTTGACATATATAAATGATTGCATTTCTTCGCACAGGGACCTGTCCTTGAGACTCTGTTGTATTAAAATTCTCTAGTGACCATATTTTGGGGGGGAAAAAAAAGCTATGTACCGGTATCTGAGATATTTAAAACGTTTTTAAAATCGAGTCTCGAGGAAAGGTCCCGCGGGGAAGAAATTCAAACAACTAAAGTATAAAAGTCAGAATGTGCGCTTATGGACCCTTTTCTTAGGCACGCACAAATCATTAGGCCTATGGTTGGAGAAGACCTTGAAGACAGAGGAGCAGGTTTGTGACAGAAATGCGCGTGCGCTTCCTTTATGTTGCTGAAAGGCAGGCACAATGCCCATCTCAAACTGAACGTTTGATCTGACAGAATAAGGTATCTGCAAAACTATTACATTATATTTTTCTTAATGGCAAAAGCATTTAGACAGAACCATACATGGCAAAGCTTTCAATTGTAAATTTCTATCTTTTATTATACGGTTTCAGTTCATTTCTTATAGGCACTAGGCCAAAAGCTTTCAATTTACAATAGCACATTATACATAAGGAGATATAAGGCATGCATCTTCATTCATGTCCTCCCGTTCTTCCATCAGCACCCTTTACTCACACTCATTCATGCCACTCTATCTCTTTCGCCTTGCTCTGCCCCTCACCTACACATTCTCTCTCCCGCTTTCAAGCTCACATGCGCCCATCCTCACTAACAGACTCCAATCCTCACGCTTCCAACACAAATCACCAACTCCCTCCTCCCCCCTCCCCCCAAAAAAAATCTCCCGATGCCACAATAACACAATTTTGGACCTATGTTTTTTGTTGACCTTTTCTCTACGGATTTCATGGACAGGTAACATTTGTAGCAAATCATTGAAGGGTGCTGCGTATGCTTGTCCAAATCCTCATCAATACCAAATGCACTTATAATTAAATCCTTATAAAGTTTGCAGTTCCAGGACTTTCGAGTGACACCTATTAGTTCTCCATATGTTCTACACAGATTCTCTAGACTTTCTTGATGTATCGCCTGTGAAGATTCCATTTTCACGTATGCCTGTGAGGAAAAAAAAAAAGAAAAAAGAAGGAAGGAATGAAAGTTGTTAGTGCTGGTCTGTAAAAGTCTGTTGGGCGGGATTGACATCACGATTTAGATATGAATGCAGTACTAACTACATTTACTGGCCAATGCTTACGCATGACTATCTAATTGGTATCCATACCGTCCGCGTGACCATTAGTTAGGACGAATATTTGACAGTATGATTGACGACCATCGGAGTCAGAAATTGCAAGACCGTAAAACAACCCCCCCCCCCATGAGATATATGTACCGTTATCGGTGTCTTTAGCGCGACTGATAAATGTCTCTGTAATTTACACGGGACAAGGCAATCTTCATAATGCTCATTACGACAGAGGTTATGTTCAACACACGCACGTTTGTTCTCATCTTTCACAAATGCATTTCAACAAAGAGAAACCTTTACATGCACTTGACCATTCTAGTACAAATCAGAAAAACAAAAGATAGCTGCAATGCCAACAGATAATATGTTTGTTTTTTTTTTAGGGGGGAGGGGGGGTCAGAAGTGGGACTGTTTGTGTGTGTCCTTTCTCTGTGATCTAAATTTCTGAAAAAAAAAATCTGTACAAGTTGTGAAATAACAGGCATTTTCAGGGCACTATCGTACGTGTAGATCTAGATCCGCGTATCGTCGGCCGCATGATAAAACCTGCTAAGCTGATTTGGAAAATTTAGTTGTTTTTTTTTCGCGCGCATTCTGCGGGGCTGACGGATACGGAGGTTTGAGGTTCGAGTTTGTGGGGTGTGGGGAAAGACATGAACAATAATTTTCGCATAAGAAACGATTTTCTCAAAAAAAAAAATCGGCTTAGGCAAGTTTTATCATGTGGACGACGGTATGCTTTGTGAAACATTCAACAATGAGGCAAAGGGAGCCAAACACCAGAATACTCACCTTCTCGTCAGGGCAATATCACGGCCTATGGGGATGTAAACGGAATCAGAGAGCTGTCACATCAGAGTTGAAGTATGGAAATAATCTTCGATCGTCTCCAAATATTCAGGAAAACTTCAAAAATGTCGCTATGTCAATTGAAACTAATGGCGGGAATCGTGGTCGACTCATCTCTCACCGATATTTGCAGGGACGTAAACTCGTCGATGATTAGCGTTGGCACCGCAGAAATGGCGGTGGGGTGTTCGCAGATTGTTTCTCTAGCTTTTGACTGTTAAACACAGGCTTTGTAATAGGAATTCAGCCTCAAAATTACAAAAATGTGTTATATGTGAAGAGACAATGATTTCTCCCTAAACTGAGTGACGCAGCAATTTTCAAACGCTCGGACAAGGGGAGCAATCCCAGTCAGTAAAAACAGCAATTTTGATTATGTTCCCTTGCCTAACTAAAGTGAACGTTTTTCCACCACCTGAGCGGGTGTGACAACTGACTGAATGAACAGCTCCACAGCTCCACGACACAAATTAGATCCAAACAGCTGACAATCATCGAAGGAACTGTAGACCACAGAAACACTGTGAAATTTCAATTACTTTGATTTAAATGTTTAACTGAACTGAAACTGAAACGTGAAGAGAATGATGACAAGCGATAATAAAGACACACTGAAATATTTTTTTTTTAATCTAGACAGAGGGAAACTTCATGGCAGTGAAAATAGTTACAAAAGAAATGACATCACATATTCCTGACATCACAAAAGAATGACGTCACATATTCACAAACCTAGAGAGTTTCAAGACTTCCAATCAAAGTATTCGTAAGCAGGTCAAAGGTCAAATTTATGTCACTGGAAATAGGCCCTGTTTATAAGATAAATACTGATACACTCCAGAAGCAGCGTTCCTGTGTCGAATCCAGGAAACCCATTTGTCATATTTCCAGTCTGATTAGCTTATCTCTAGTTGGTGACATAAACACTTGAAAAATATGACACTGAAGGAGTTAGCTAAAGCAAACATCAGGCCAACTGAATTAGTGGCTGTGACAGTATTAATAAAAACGGTGGAGTTTGGATTGCAGTGCTTCTGTAGAATGTTTAATTCATCTTTCCAAAAAGCTGAACAGAATAAAACTATCCGTATGGCTGGAAGAGACCAGTTGATAGCCACATATTATTAACCTCCTAGTTCTCTTCTCCAGTCACAACATTGATTTACCAAGAACTCTAAGCATTACTCATTGGTTCACACACAGTTTGAGTCTCAGTCTCAGGCCATGGCAAGTACAGGATTGTTTGTTATGGCTGGCAGATTGGGAAAAATGAAATCTAGTTCTCCTGTTTCTTCTGCATTCTATGCAGAGGTCTACTGTATTCTTGCCCTGCCACTGTGCCATAAAGGTTTTCATTGATTGGTCTTCCTTCATTGGTCTGTGTGTGTCCCTATCCACTCCATGGGCTTGGTAGTGTTGTACACCAGGTTCTGTTCTCAGAGAGCACTCACCATAGAACAATCTCTTCTCCCTAACTTGTTACAGCATGCTCCAGGATTTGTACAGAATCGGGAAATCTGGATAAAGTGTCGAAAATGACAAGCTTGAGCTTGATTTCAGACTTCAAGAAATCCAGGAAAATAAAGAGTTTTCAAGACTGTGTATAGAAAATGTGTGGGATTTAAGTCTGAAAATGTCTGGGAAAAGTAAATGTAGGGAGCACTGAGGGGAAAGTTCTGAGAGGAAAAGTGAAAACAGGAGGTAGGACTGCTAGATTTATAAACTGGCGAAAGTACATGGTTTTTAAAACTTTGTTTTGGGTCCCAGCATGCCATGCTCTCTGGATTGCAGCCATTTCAAAACAATCAAGCCAACTGTTGAGACTTTTGTTCAAGAACATTATGAGTGGAAAAATGTTCTCAGGGTCGGGACAAAATATTGAAATAATCTGTAATTTATGCTCTCTGGATCCTGACCAGTTTAAAATAACCGGGCCAGCTTTGGGGACTGTTTTGTTCAAGAGCATCATGTCCAGAAGTGTTCTGAAGATCTGGACAAAATTTTGAAATGGTCTGGAATCTGAACTTTCAGATTCAGTATGAACCCAAATAGTCACCCCTTTTCTTGCTCTTTTGATTCAGCTATGTTGTCTCTCTTCAGGTGGTGCTGTCAATGCAAATATGCTAGCTGATGTGATGAAAGAAATGCCTCCTCTTATCAATGAGAATGATCTTCACATTTCACAGGTGAGTCCATATGAATGGGCAAGATTTTCCTTTGCTGGCTTTTTCACCTACTGCTCATGGAATAGTCACAGTGTTTTTAAACCCTGATCTTTGAGATAAATGTTTTCAGTTCAAAACTTTTAATTACAGCAATACCTCCTTATTTCCAGTGAGTTGCCTTGCACCATGTGCCTCCATTGGAAAGCCACATCATCTGGAATTTTTCAAAAAGCTGTAATTCATGTTGTGTTTGTTTTTCCTTCTTGCAGTTAACCTTGAACTTGCTGACAACCATCTCTAGAGGTCACAAACAGTCCATTGCCAATATCCAGGCGGAGATCCTGCCCCAAATCCTGATTCTGGTCCAGTCCCCGCTGCTGCAAGGTGGTGCCCTCAACGCAGTTCTGGAGTTTTTCCGAGCCCTCATTGCCCTCAACCTGCCTCGGCTGGGTTTCAGAGATCTTCTGCAGGTACTTAGAGTAATTTGATAAGACTAGAGCACTCTCCTAGTTTGAACACACATCACTGCTTTCAGGGTTTGATTGAACTTACATCACGACTTTCAGTGTTTGATTGAACTGACATCACGACTTTTAGTTTTTGATTGAACTGACATCGCTACTTTTAGTGTGTTCGATTGAACTGACATCATGACTTTTAGTGTTTGATTGAATTGACATCACTACTTTTAGTGTGTTCGATTGAACTGACATCA
>JAWQUT010000661.1:141896-159733 GCA_033807755.1 Ellobium chinense
GGGGGACATGACAGGGCAAGAGGAGAACAGGGGGACATGACAGGGGAAGAGGAGAACAGGGGGACATGACAGGGGAAGAGGAGAACAGGGGGACATGACGGGAAGAGGAGAACAGGGGGACATGACAGGGGAAGAGGAGAACAGGGGGACATGACAGGGGAAGAGGAGAACAGGAGGACATGACAGGGCAAGAGGAGAACAGGGAGACATGACGGGGAAGATGACACTCAGAGAAACGAGGCACAAAGAGTGTAATGAATATGGATGGAAGAAGTGTGAAAGGGAAGAGAAATAATTTATATACATGTACTGTATATTGTTGTTGTTGTCATTGCTGATCCAGCACTCTTGAGGTTTTGTTGTTGAGCCCAGTGCCATGTAGTGTTCTTGACAAATTCTTTGCAACTGCACTGAGTGAATAATATATACACTTTCAAATGTTAGATGTTTTATCCCTTGAGGCAAGACTTGCAGAACCAGATAGAGATGAGGTCTTACTATTTGGGAGCAGGGGGAGGAAAGGGAAGAAGGGGTGGAAGGTGACCCTCACCTTTTAACTGCAGAAACTTGAATGGAATGTTTGTGGTATCCGCCACAGTGTGACCAGAGTATAAAATTCCACTTGCCAATTGATATTATTATTGTCATCAGCTTAATCTCATCTACTGTTCACACAGCTTGGTGTAACAAGACATATATGGGGCTTGTACCAATCGCTTCATACTGAACGTTCAGTTCATTTGTACTAGGCCACAAGTGTTTCTTTCTTTCCACATTTTTATATACCAGTGTTACAGAAACATTTTTCACTGTTGTGATTCTAGATCTAATACTGTCAACAGTGGACCTTGTGCACCACCAGTATGACAGCAAATTGACAGAAGCACATCTACAAATTTATTACCATGGAGTCCTAGCTTTCCCGGTCTTTATTTACAAAATCTTGCTGCACACTGCAAACTTGTGCAGTTTGGCGTGCATTGTAATCCCCATCTATACCTTATCTGTTTTTTTGTAGTCCCCTTGCTTGATGATACGCCCACTGCCCACTACCCACTTCCTAATTTATGATTTTCTGTTTTTTTTCATGGAACAAAACTTTCGAAATATCTGAAGGTCCATCGATGAAGGATGCCAGATGTTAATAACGACAACTGTAATAGCAAATGACATAGTGAGGGAAGTTTATACTCTGGGCACAAGTGTAGTAAGAGCTGGTTCCCAGCTCTGTATCTTACAACAGTACTGAGTTGTACCTCCATAAATGTCTGAAAGATTTTTTTGATTATTTTCTGCAAGGCCTACCACTCCATAGCCAGATGTGTGGCTGCGCTGACTGAGATGAGTCCTCTGGAAGCCTCCAATGTCGTGACCCAGTTTGTCAGTGACATCAAGAATCCCAAGTCTACAGAGCATATTGTCTTGTTTTCACTCCTGGCTCTTGGAGAGATAGGAAAAAATATGTGAGTAGCCACACATTTCAAATTATTCTCTGCAAGTTAATCTTTCTTTAGATGCAATGTAAAATATCGTTCTCTTCCCAGGTGACTGAAAATTTGGGGGGAAATACTTTATAAGTCTTAATCCTTTTATTATTGTGAACAGTTGAAGTGTTTAACCTTCAGGGATGTTGAACCTTCAGGGATGTTGAACCTTCAGGGATGTTGAGATGCAGTCTGTAAAGATTTTGATATTATGGAAATCATAATAATTTTGCAACAGAGAAGTGCAGTTTTCATTCACTGCATTATTCAAATCAAGTATCTGCTTCTTTGGTAAAAATGGTGGAGAATAATTTTGCATGAAAGTAATCTGCCCAAAGCCATTGTTCAAGTATAGAAATTATTTTATCAAACTTGTCCTTTGGGTATACTTTGGAGTATCAGGGAAGTGATTTTTTTAATTTCGTGAACATCTAATTTTCCTGAATTTCATAGGGTGAGCTTGACTCCTGAAAATTACTTCCAGCATAAAAAGTTCCATTCAAAATTTTCAAAGGATTCTGGCATTCCATTTTCCCCATATTTTTAAGCAGTGCATCCCACATCAAACACCTTGATGTTATTCATGAAATATGTCATACATGCCGTAAATAGTGCACAAGTGACCCTAGTGTGGACAGGCATACTGCAAGAAAGTATTGGCTGCGTTTCACAGTTGTTATTGGCAAGTCCTGTGATGTCATCCTGAATTACTCTGGACTTCCAACTTTTTGAGAAAAATTGACCCTCACAAAAATAACCACATCTACAGAACTCTGGCACATAAAATGAAACTGTAGGTCTCCTCAAGCACAGTCAGTGAATGTTGGTGATAGTTCATGTCATGCATGTGTGAGCAGTCGAGAAGTGTGTTTGGGTCACGGGTGAACACTAGGTTTGCACGTGGAAGTTAGGGACCGATTCAGGCAGTAGGTATTTAAGAATTAAATTGCTGTGAAGTTAGCGTCCCTGTGGTGTAGTGGTAATACGTTCAGTCTTGCAAACTGAGAGACCTTGGGTTCGATTCCTGGGCATGACATTTCTAGTATAGTTTTTCTTCGGCCTGTCTTCTCAAAATTGATCCTTCACAGTAATTTGGTAAAATCCCCGGTGACACACTTCCTAAGATAATATGCATAACATCTGAAAAATTATCAGACTAAGCTCACCTTCCTCCCCCTTAAATATAAGAGAAAGAATACTTTACTATACTGATACGCCTTTCCACCCGGTTACACATGTACCTTAGCAGTGTCAACTCTTTGTTTTCTACTCCACAGTGACCTGAGTCCTCATGGGGACATCCAGAATGTGATCCTAGAGTGTTTCTCTTCTCCTAACGAGGAAGTCAAGTCAGCTGCCTCTTATGCTTTAGGTATAAGATAAGATAAGATAAACCTTTATTATCCAGATTTGGAAATTCGTTTTCACAGCATTTATAACAATACAATGAGAAATACAATCAGATTAATAATGTTCACTCATACACACACATCCCTGCGCCGATACCCACCCCTGCACACCACGCTTTACGTACAAGCATACCACATTAAGAAACACAGCTAAGGCGAATGGCTGATGGCAAAAAAGATCGCCTGTATCGCTCTCTGTGAGTTTTTAAGAATAGTATCCGTCTACTATGTGCAAAACAACAGTGATAGCACTAATGTAAAATGGTCTTTGTAGACTGAACACATCTTTTTTCACCCTGACGTCCATTTTTCATCTGACTATGCCCATCAGGCATCAGTGCCTAATTTTTTGTATCACTGCTATGCTCCCCCTCCCCATACCTCCTGCACCGCTGTCAGTTTTAAATCCATATTTCTTCTCCGCCCTAATGTTAACTCACTGAAGACTGAAGATATGTTGCATACATGTTCTCTACTATACACCAGTTAGTTCTGTACTGTGATGAGTAATATAGCCGCAATCGTGCTGACACGCCGTAAAACACAAACTGTGATGGATCTGTCTCAAACAGAGCTGGCTAGGAATAATGAAATAAGATATCCTGCATTTTCACCAGGCCAGTCCAACTCTTTCAAGCTTGATGTGATAGGCTGTTCTTGAAATTTGTATACTTTTATTTAATGTGACAATCTCATGTCATTTGTTTAAAAACTGTCCAGTCTTCAGTGAGTTGACCATCACTATGTATCAGTGTGACATTGTGGGTATGATGATTGTCCGTTCTCTCTAAGCTAAAGGTAATTAACTTCGCACAAATATGACAAATTTGTGAAGTTAATTTCTTGTGTCCCAAGGCCCTTTTCATGTAAATTTGTGGTCTGCCTTAGTGACAGACTTGTGAGACTGAACCATTGAAATAAAGTAAAGTTGGATACAATAATATTACCACCATAGTACTCTTAGCACTCAGATCAGTGACTAGGATTTGATTGATTGATTGATCGATTGATCGATCGATCAATTGATCGATCGATTGATTGATTGACTGTTGATTGATTTATGATTTCTTTAAATCAACCCAGGCAATGTGAGTGTGGGAAATCTTCCCAAGTTTTTGCCGTTTGTCCTTCAAGAAATTGAGAACCAACCAAAGAGACAATACCTGCTGCTACACTCACTGAAAGAGGTGAGTAGTGTAATCCAATAGTGCTCTTGAATACATCTTCATGTCAGGATTTCTCCCTCTGTCCCAGTGTGTGTCTGTCACCTGTTTTGGCAACACTGCCACTTTCCAGACAATTGTTTGAAATGAGAAAATGAAGTGATGTGTTTCTGAGACAATTGTTTGAAATGAGAAGATGAAATGATGAGAAAATGAAATGATGTGTTTCTGAGACAATTGTTTGAAATGATGAGAAAATGAAATGATGTGTTTCTGAGACAATTGTTTGAAATGAGAAGATGAAATGATGAGAAAATGAAATGATGTGTTTCTGAGGCAATTGTTTGAAATGAGAAAATGAAATGATGTGTTTCTGAGACAATTGTTTGAAATGAGGAAATGAAATGATGAGAAAATGAAAATGCTGTGTTTCTGAGAAGGCTCTAGAACATCTGTGTGAGATACCACTTGAAGAGAAAAAAAAAATTGTTTATTAAATAAAAAAGTTTTCTTCCATGTCTCCGTCTTGGACATTCTCAATTATTACCATATGTTTGTACATTAAACGCTGGATTGGAAAAGTATACAGTGAACTAAGTTTATTTATTAAAGAAAGGGTATAGGTATTTTTGCATTCAGCCTCACCTAAGTAGAGCTTTGCATTGTTTCTTTGCTTTTAGAATTAATTTGAAGTTTCAAAGCGTGACTACAGACTAATGTGTTTTTCGTGGTAACCCATACAGTGTGTAGTGTCATGCGCAAGAGTGTTTAGCCTCATTTGCAGAAGATTATTGTCAATTTTCATGCTGGATAAATATCAGTACATTGTTTTCACACTCTTCAAGGCAGAATAGACAAATATGACATGAATGAATTTGAGCTTACAGGCTCAAAGTCCGCATATCTGTGTGAACACTAATTACAGATTCACATACTCATATTGCCTTTGGACTTAATGTGTTTTTGTTTGTCAGATGAAACTGAAATTAGGGAATTTTATAGCCTTTTTTTTTAAAAGCAAACGTGGATTTTTTTAAATTTGTGTCTGTTCATTGGACAAACATAGGCCAGAGGCCCAGGATATGTATGTCCTTACAAAGATCAGTTGAGAGCTTACTTGGAACAGGAACATCTATATTTGAGCTTCCGCCACCTTCCAGTTGTGTTAGTTGGGGTTGAAATTCTGCAGCTTTGAGTTTATGTTGTTTCTCTCCGTGTCCCACCAGATCATCAACTGTGAATCCAGTTCTCAGACTGGTGTGGAGATTCTCAAATCCTATGTCAAAACTATCTGGTAAGTGTCAGCCCAGTTTTTGTCGTTTTGGGTGGAGGGGAAGGAAGTGGAGGGAAAAGAGATGAATGACTAATTTTATTTTGAATTTTGATTGTTAAAGAGGCTGTTGTGTTCTGAATGAGCTAGGAATGAGCTTGCTCTATGTTATGCCTCTCAGAAGTAAATTAAATAGTATTCTAATTATGGTGGTTTGAAGGCAGAGCTGAGAGTTTTCAGTGACCTGTGTGAGGTAATTCAGTATATTCTATCAGGACTGGTGGTCTCATAATTTCAGACTTTCCTGTTAAGCTGTGACTTTAGTTTCTAAGAGTGATATCCTGAATAAAAAGATGCCTGTATTTTGGTCATCTGATGAACTGTGGTTATATTGTTGTATTGCTTGTGTCCTTTATGTCCAGCTGTTTCCAACACTTGTTGCTACAAGTGATCTTTTAATTTATATACGGGTACACATTTTTTGGTCATCAAGCAGCAATATCTCGTGAACCGTGACTATATTTTAATCATGTTATGTCTCCCTACCAGGACAATGCTGTTCCACAACTGTGAATGTCCAGAGGAAGGCACCAGAAATGTTGTTTCTGAATGTATGGGCAAGTTGACCCTGGTGGACCCCCAGAATCTGATTGGTAGTTTACAGCAGCATCTGAATGACTCGTCCCCCTTGGCACGGAGCACCGTGGTCACCGCCATCAAGTTTACAATATCGGACCAGGTTTGTACAGTCCAGTCTTATATGTCCACTTCACCTCTTATCTGACTAGGTCTGTACGGTCCAGTCTTATATGTCCACTTCACCTCTTATCTGACCAGGTCTGTACCAGTCCAGTCTTATATGTCCACTTCACCTCTTATCTGACCAGGTCTGTACCAGTCCAGTCTTATATGTCCACTTCACCTCTTATCTGACCGGGTGTGTACAGTCCAGTCTTATATGTCCACTTCACCTCTTATCTGACCAGGTGTGTACGGTCCAGTCTTATATGTCCACTTCACCTCTTATCTGACCAGGTCTGTACCAGTCCAGTCTTATATGTCCACTTCACCACTTATCTGATCAGGTCTGTACGGTCCAGTCTTATATGTCCACTTCACCTCTTATCTGACCAGGTCTGTACCAGTCCAGTCTTATATGTCCACTTCACCTCTTATCTGACCAGGTCTGTACAGTCCAGTCTTATATGTCCACTTCACCTCTTATCGGACCAGGTCTGTACAGTCCAGTCTTATATGTCCACTTCACCTCTTATCGGACCAGGTCTGTACGGTCCAGTCTTATATGTCCACTTCACCTCTTATCTGCTAGGACTGTTAAAACACTTTCTGGTCTAGAGGTGTGAGTGTGTCTAGCCCTAAAAAGTATGTACCTGAGAAACTTCAGGCAGACATAATATTCTTTGTGAATTCAAACGTGGCTTTGCCTAGGAGCCAGTAGATATTAGGGAATTACATGGTGGAAACGTCAGAGTTCAATGGGTCAGCAGAGCTGCCAACCGTCCCGATAAAATCGGGACCGTTCCGATATTGCATTTTGCTCCAGCCTGGTCAGGCGAGCGCTGATTGCTGTTTTTACTTTGCCCGTGTAGGTAGTTGTTTTTTTTTTCTTCCTGCAGTCGGTCAGTATTTAATGCCGGAGTCACCGTTATGCTTCCGGTAGGTCGTCTGCGGTAGGTCATTTCCGGTACATTGAACGTTTGTGCCACACCCGCGAGGTTTGGAGATGAGGTGTCCCTACTCCAGATTTCATTTAGTTGGCAGGTCTGGGTCAGGTACAATGAGAAAAATTTTCAGACTGAAGTATGAATGTTTGATAAGGGTTGTGTCCAGTTGGATCTTTATATGTTGGATTTATAGCAAGGTAATTTATCAAAACAAGTGATAAGTGCTGGCAGTCAGCAACTTTATACATGCTACTTCAGGACACAGGACACAAGGACACAAAAGCAATAGCAAGAAAATATGACTTAACGGTGATCTGTAAAGACATTATCCAGTCTGATTTTCTATTTCAGCTTCAGTAAGCACCATCGTATTGTGTCTTTATTAAAATTCTTTTGCATGTGGTAATAAGAGTCTCATAAAATTCCATATTTGTTTTATATTTCAGCCCCAGCCTATTGATCCATTACTAAAGACGTGCATAGGTGACTTTTTGCACACCCTCCAGGACGCAGACCTGACAGTGCGCCGGGTAGCGCTGGTCACATTCAACTCTGCCGCCCACAACAAGCCATCCTTGATTAGGGATTTACTAGAGACTGTCCTACCACATTTATATAATGAAACCAAAGTTCGGGTGAGCGCTGTCAACTTGTAGTGTTGCAATAATAGACTATTCTTCATTAGTCAACTCCATCAAAGCTCACCTCTGGTGTTAACAAAATGTAGATGTAAATAGTAGTGTGTTTGTGTCATCAGGCTTAGCTGTCTGAGTGAAAGTGGAAGATTTATTAGCCAATAAAGACCAGTATAACAGACCATAACAACCAATCATATTCCTCTAACACTGGAAAAGTAGATAGTGGAAGTCATGATGACTGGAATTATTGTTTGCGATGTCAGATGACTGTGCATACACAACACAATAGCTGAGAATGATCTGTTGTTACAATGACTACTTTGCATACATTTTGGCCTTTATCAAATTGTTAAGTTTCAAGGAAAAAAACAAGAAACTAATGGCATATGTAAGAAAACTGTGAGATGGCCGTTATGATGAACATTCTTTTCCTGATGTGTTAGAAGAGAGTTAAATCTCAGAAGGGACATGACATAATTCATGGTTGGCCAAAAGTCAGAGTTTGACCAAGATGGTATCTCAGCCCTACATTTACACTTCAGAAAATGCTTTTTTGTCCAGCCTTATCTAGCGTACTTCAAGATTCCTGGCCAGTTGTAAAACCAGGGGTTGCCTGGGTTGGCATTAGACTATCTAAAGTACAGATTGTGAGAACGAGATGGTGTATTCATATTGCAGGCATCTTCCTGTCCACTTCGACTGTTGAGATATGTCTGTGAGATACGTGGGGATTCAAGACTGTCACTTAAGTTTGCCTATGAAGAGAATCCTTTTTTTCAATAAATTTTTGTTAGTTTAGTTAAGGGGACTTATAAGTTGAAGTTGGTTTAGAAGCATTGTGAGTGAAATTCATCTTGCTATTCTCTGTAAAATAATGGTACTAATACAGATATATTGTAAGAGTCGCAGTGATTGGTTGATGATGCTCACCATAGACTCTTGTCTTTGATCACAGAAAGAGCTGATTAGAGAAGTGGAAATGGGGCCTTTCAAACACACCCTAGATGATGGTTTGGACATTAGAAAGGTATAGTATCGTGTGAAACCTTGAAATACAGTACTTGACTTTGGAACAGCATTTCATCACAGACCTTAAATATCTGGAAAAAAATCCTGAAAAATTGCTGTGGCATATTCAGGTATGAGAAAGTTGGGATGTCAGAAATTTTCAGTCTCATGGACTTGAGAAAATTCTAATAATTAGACTCGCAGTTCATATTTTGGGGAGAGGGGATGGACCTACGGTCCACTAGATTGAACTGAGTCACTTTGGGATTTATTTCATGTTGTAAATGGGGGACATGAGATGGTTGTAATCACTGACAAGACATGATGGTAAATAAAAATGTCTCAATCTATGACAAAACTGCTGGAGAAATTCAATCCTTAGAAGAAATGAGAGTTTGTAGAGATTTGTCTCAGTGCATGTTGAAATGGGCAATGTAGGTGGCACAGCATATTGGCTTAAAGTATAAAATGAGCTATCTCATAAATGCATGTCTGACAATGTGTTATTTTAATTACTCTTGTTTTGTTCTTCTTTTTCATACATTAATAATCATCTTCTTGCAGGCTGCCTTTGAGTGCATGTACACCCTTCTGGACTCCTGCCTTGACCGGCTGGACATCTTTGAGTTTTTGAACCATGTGGAAGATGGACTGAAAGATCACTATGACATTAAGATGTTGACCTACTTGATGCTGGTCAGGCTGTCCCATCTCTGCCCCTCAGCCGTTTTACAACGTAAGTCAAAGTTCGTGACTGCAGGGAATGGACATTCGTGGAATATCTCTGATTACAACCAGTCAAGACTTTGAATTAGGAAATAAGATACTTTGTTAAGTACAACATGATTAAGCAGTTGCTGATAGAGTATTTTCTCACAATGCTCCAAATCTGTAGAACAGAATAAGTTTGAATGGAAAGTCTTGTACATTGTGGGATTCTTTCAACACTTTGCCCTGCCGTATTTTTGCTGTTTTCAAGATGATGGTTTTGAACTTCCCTGAGAAATATGCTGTGTTCTTTAGGTTAAGGGGAGGTACATGAATTCACTTTACTAAGATTCCCAAGTTATATCCCTTTATTAGGCCTTATTAATTTATTGATGTTAGCGTTTAGTGCAGTTACTATAGCAATGCTTAATGAAGTGGGCAGGGGAAGTACATGGGTAGTGGCAGAAAAGTATTAAAACTATAAAAGGACAGTGAATATTGAGTTTTGTATAGAAAATTGTAAGGAGAAGTTTCTCTTTTTGTGTGTCTTGAGCCAGTCTGTAACATGTTGGATTTTTTAGGAACATCATATGAGTATCTCTCATAAGTCTTAGATCATTTTGGCAAAGTGCAACTTTTTTTGAGTATTTTTACAAGTGAATCTCTCTTATCCAGTCATTTATTGCCAAGCTTCTGCGCTGACAATTTAGAAATTATCATCTCTTAATCTCTTTGCCATGTCTTATGTAGTTTCTAAATTTTGACTGTTTTACTCTCATCTTGCACAGGCCTTGACCGTCTGGTGGAGCCGATCCGAGCCACGTGTACCACCAAAGTGAAAGCCCACTCAGTCAAACAGGAGTATGAGAAGCAAGAGGAGCTGAAGAGATCTGCTCTGAGAGCCGTGGTGGCTCTGCTGAACATACCTGACGCTGGTAAGTCACACAACCGTTGGATGTGTACTGTATACCCCATTCTCCATGTCTTGGTTCTCAAGTACAGTCACACCAAATTACCTCAGCTTACTATCCTGTACATAAGTTTGTCAGAATTTTACAATCCTCTTGTCCTCCTGTATAATTCATTACCTCGGAAATAAGTCGTAGGGGTCTGGCGGAAATAGCACAGTAAAGTTACCTGATTGGACGTACATGTATGAATCGAAGGATAAGTAGCAAGGGGGATACCTTGACAGGGAGCAGATCCTAAATTTATTCTACATTTTTTTTTATCCACTCTTTATACATTGTGCGACATTCTGACAATTTTCAAGGAAATTTTTTGGATTGTTCAATTGACACCGGAGACTTTTTCTTGGTTTGTGAGACAACATGAATGAACTTCTCACAGGATTAGAATGGCATCAAGTCACTTGGTTCAGGAAACTCATACCAACTGTTTGACTGGGCATGTTCTTGATTACAAAAGCATGTCAGATATCAAGTAAAGCTCTGTCGATTTCATTAGTTTGTATTGTACATTCCTTCTATGAATTGGATCTGGGTTGTTTGAGATGAGATTTGCCGGATTACAGACATGTCCATGCAGTTTGTAGAATCATGGAGCGTTGTGTGTTGATTGTAAGATATGATTCTCTACGCTGCACTGCATCAACACACACATCATCATCATCAGTGCCTTTCACCCCCAGCAGGGTATAGGCCACGTACAAGCGAATTCCATCTTTCCCTGTCTTGGGCCATCTTTCCAAGCTCGGCCCAAGTGAGCTTCATTTCTCGCATGACCCTTTCCGTGCATCGTTTCCATGTCTCCCGTGGCCTACCCCTGCCTCTTGTTCCTTGTGGGTTCCATTGCAGTGATTGCCTGGTGATGTTTCCACTAGGTTTTCTGAGGGTGTGTCCAATCCAGCGCCATTTACGGAGTCCAATTTCTACCTCTATTTCCTTTTGTCCTGTTCTTGCCCATAGCTCTTCATCAACACACACAAAGGAAATGAAAGATTTCACATGAGATTCTAGTCAGTTCAAAGCAGTAAAAGAGTTTGTATCTGAGAGATTTTTATCAGAGAAACTAATTTACTCATGAAACTTTTAAGACATTCAATTATCTGCCGAGCCAATTTCAAGTGCTCAGAGTAAAGCGTTTACTAAGATGTGAGAACAAGAAATAAGTTTTCTTTTATCTGGTGTGAACATCTTGGAGCTTTTCTTGCTTTAGAATGCAATGTAGAGGTACAGTGTGTCTAAGATTATCTTTTCTTGATCCTTGTCACAGACAAGAGCCCACAGATGAACGACTTCATGAGCCACATCAAGGCCACCCCAGAGCTCGCTACCATGTATGACGCTATTCAGAAGGACGCTGTGTCTACCGGGCAGGAAGTGATGGCAATGGATACAAGCTAAAGACGATAGATCCTACTGTAGGCTATATTCTGACACCTATTACTGTTTCCTTATTGTAAAGTATTTGATTGCCATCATCTCACACTAGATGCAAAATGGTGGAAAATATGAAATGCGTTATCTTCTTTCCAGATATATGTATGAAACAGTTTTGTTGATTCACAGCAGAACCAGTTTCTTTGTGTTAATTCCTGGTTTATTTGATTGAATTGATTTGAAAACTTCTCAGCTATTTTGAAGTAAATGCTGTTCAGCTTGTTAGAGTGGTGTTTCAGTTTTTGTGTAGTTTTGTTGGTTTTTTTTTGGCTGTTTGGCTGAGATTTGTCAGTTTTGCGTCAAATTATAAACCCAAAGAAAGTGACATGTCTGTAATCAAGCTGGTGATTAGAGGAAATAAATTTCTGCGCCAAGATAGCATACAATTTTGTTTTCCTTAATTTATCTGCCAAAATATTTTTTCTCAGTAATCGTGAAAGAATTATGTATCACATGGCAGATATGTGTAAGTTATTATGGAAAGGATGAATGCTGTGAATTTGTGTGTTTCTAATGATACAAGTGTATGAGGAGATAATGTACCATAGAACTTCATAATAATAATAATGAGGTTTATAAATATCATATTCAGGTTAATGCCCCCTCACATGACTTCACATTACTATTATCCCAGCTGGCCGGTTCACACTAAGATTGTCTCCACTCCAGGGGGAACATACAGTGCCACAACCATTTACAGACAGTGATCGCTAGTGTTCTAACAAGATCTTCCACTGCCTATAGCCAGGCTCCCATTAATACATGATATACTATAGGACTTGATAATATACTATAGGACTTGATGATATACTATAGGACTTGATGACCTCCCGAGTCTGTTACTTAAACAGCTTGCTTACTTCTTATATTGTTTGAGTCCTAAGTACTTTAGTCTTAGATTTTTCTACCACTCACAAGCTCAGACTCCTGATGAACCCCAAATTATCGATTGATCCCACAAATTATCAATTGATCCCCCAAAAATTGAGTTGATGACTGTTGACAATAGTGTCACCTTTGACTATATTTTATTGTGGACTCAGTAGGAGTCTGAATTCATCATACGTTGATAACGTTGAAAAAGTCTTTGAGAAGAGCTCTTGTGTTTAAAGTTTAAGTCTGTTCATTCACGTCCCTTCTCTTCTCATGTTTTTTTCTGTTTCTTTGTGTTGAATGTTCTCTCTCCAGGACAGTGTGTATCTTCAGTTTAGTATCAGTGACAGCTGATTGCATTGCTGTTTCTTAGTAAGAAAAAGACCGGAAGATAAATGAGATTAAATTCACTTTTTAGCATCTTTCTTTGAACATAATGCTGTCGGTCATTTTGTCGGGGTTATTCTCTCCTACATAGTTTTTGTAGTTGCTGAGATGGCCAACTTATGTGGAACAGGTTGGTTGATCACAGGAGGCACTGGTGCAAAAGCTTTTTCCACTGTCTGGAAAAATTGTAGTTTTGGTGAGAACAGTTTTTTTTTCCCACAAAAACAGCAGTGTAGTCTCTGTGCATGATTTTACAGCAATCTTTCTTAGAAATCATTGGCTTTCCTTATGTCAAAGCAGTCAATTGCCCGGTCGTAAATGTCCTGTTATCTTTCTTTTTAAATGTCTCCTATGTTCAGTTATCATCAATGATGTGGGTTCACATGGAGATATAAAATCTTTGTGTGTTGTTCTACCAATGTACACAGACTGCAAGTTTAAGCTCTTCTTTTGTACATGTGCATGTGAGAGAATTAAAAGTATTTCATGCCCTGACTTGCGCTGCCTTATGTGGTTTTATGATCAGTAAGAAACGGAATACCGATGACAAAAGAAGACTCCATGTAATCAGATTCCTTTTAACCACAGCTTTTGTGGTACATTTACTTGGGTTGCAAACTGGCTTCTATGGACTTAAGAGAAAGCTACACGTAATGCGCCTCCTAACCAAGGATCCAGCAAAGAGCACTGGTGTTAGTTCATACAGTGGTGATAGAACTCAATATGAGTCACACTTGCTAGATGTTTTCTGCTCATTTTAACATGGCAATCTGAGTTTGCCAATGTTCCAAGGTTTTGAAAACATTCTAGGGTATGTGGCATTCTCACTTTCATCTGTGGGACAATAGTTGTGCTAATGTAGTTTCCAAGGAAAAAATCTTTCTTGTCACCACCTGTCCTGCTTTCAACTCTTTCATTTCTCCACAGTCCAGGCTTATCCGAAGCATAAATCCATGTGAGCTCTCTTAACTTAGCCCACACCCTTGCAGAGCTGTAATTCATTCCTTCCTTAGGTTTTTTTAAAATTTTTCAGTCATTTGGGAATCACAGATAATCACAGCATGACTGACCTCCCTTTCTCCTTCACTCTCCCCCCCTCCCCTTTCCCCCAAGCTCTCCATAGCCCCAATCACTATTTCAACCTCGCCCCTCATTCTGGACATGGATCTATCTGTTTCAGTGTTGCATTCAATTATCCTTCTCCAGTGCCTGGTTGACATTTGTGTCAACCCAGCCTGGTGAACTGAACCATGGTAAACTGAACCTTCAGTTTGTTTAGTGGTACAGTGGAACTCGGTAATAACGAGATGGTCAGAATTTTCAAACATTTAGGCTACCCTTTGTTGTTGTTGTTGAACTGGGCAATGGAGACAAGAGGAGTGACATGAACTGTGTTCTTATGGCTCAAGTGTAAACAACCAGACTTGGTTTTGGTGATGCTAAGTGCAGTTGTTGTTAATGGTTGATGTACTGCATGATGGGTCTTGGTATCCAGGTTGTATGCAGTAAACAAGACAATTTCATCAAACAACACACCAGACATTAGACCTCATTATGCATATAAAAATGTGTACCAGAGTGAAGCAGTTGTGCTAGAGTTGTGTTTTCCAGTCCCATCAGAAAGATGTTTATATTTTCACAACAGCACAGAGGTGAGAGAAATGAAGATTGAGACCAAATGTCATAAAACTGAGTTCCTGTTGTAGGTGAATTTTTGCTTAATTGTACCTTGTGTCTTCAGGTGACGGTAGTTAGACCAAGTGAAAATCCAGAGATGAGCCACCCACTTTGTAACAAACAATTATAAACGAGAGAGACTGGAAGCGCCAAAGACAGTACATGTATGTATGTATGTGTATATCAATATACAGTATATGTATCTGGTAATACTTGGATGGAAGCCACAAGAAGAAAGAAAAGCAGAAATGAAGTAACAACACTTGTTAAGTTACACCTGCTATTATGATTAAAATCCTCACTGGACGGTATGGCTATAAGGTAAAACCTGGATATAAGA
This sequence comes from Ellobium chinense, assembly GCA_033807755.1. NCBI lineage: Eukaryota > Metazoa > Mollusca > Gastropoda > Ellobiida > Ellobiidae > Ellobium > Ellobium chinense. Next base: position 156,941 of record JAWQUT010000661.1, read on the forward strand.
TGTGCCTTTCTGCAGGGACAAAAACATCCAGCTTAGTAATGAGGTGAAAAATGAATACTGAGACTCAGGTGAATAGTGAAATGAAAGAATAATAATGAGTCTGTGGAAGTGTACAGTTGATGTTCATACCTGATAAGCTACACAGCAAAGTTCACTGGATAAAGAGCAACTTAAATCTCGAGGTTCCACTGTAAGTACCAACTGCTAAGTGCTACTGCTATCATCAGCTGTAAACAGCCATATATTTACTGAGACTCCGCAAGTTCACTGAGAGTGAGGACAAGACTGCTGGAGCAAGTCAAGAAAGACATGTCTACCAATATGGAGGGGGTTGAAAGCAAGAAACAACAACTCTACTATTTAAGCTGGTGATAGAGTTTAAAACTGAAGGACACCTGGTTTATATTCCATTAACACTGCTGTCTACCATTATCATTTGACATTTTTAGATATGATCAACCTCTATTTTTGACTCCTTACTTTTAACACAACGTAAGTTCAATGGAGCAGCAATGTAGTTCTTCTAATTCACTTTGAGCTGAGTCTTCAACCTACAAGTCTACAAGAAAAGAAAACATGGGAAATCTGCAGAGTTGTGGACACTTGACAGCCAGGAGAGAGCAGCTGATAATGTGGGAATTCTCCTCCATGTTCAGTGACATTGTTTCCAGGACAAAGTTTGTACAAAGTACAAAACAAGACATGTGCAGGTACATGTGACATCAAACACAGTCCAGTTCCAATTAGGTATTTTCAGCTCCATCACGTGACCTAGGAAAGCTTGCTCACACGTTGGTTTGTTTACATGCTCTGCTCATGTATGATTACTCGTCACTTATCAAATTGCCTAGCAATCCCTAGATCACGTGATGTAACTGACCCGTCTGAAAATACCTCATTGAGAATGGACTTAGTCTAGTAGTAGTGTTAGCCCTGTGAGGATGCCACTGTTCACAAAATTCTTTGAAATCCTAGAAGTCTTTGTGTCGCAGAAAAGACTAACAGTATCACACGCCAGGTCGAGCGATTACAGGAGTAAACAAAGTCAAAATCTAAAGGCTTTCACGATATTATTTCTTCCTTGTTTGTCATAAATTCTTGCCTCGACAATCTCTCTTTGTGATTGTATAGTCGTGCACTTTTGAGCAGGGAAGTTTAAACAATGTGAAATTCAGTCATCGATATGAAACCATAGAAAGGTGGGAGAATTTCATGAGAAGCGAGTGACAACTCTGCCATTGTCGCCATAACACCTAATGACCTCGTCATCCCCTACTAAGAAAAATTCCCGAACCACGCATGCTTAGTCAAACAGCGTAGTAGCCCACCATAGTACATAACTTGCCTTTTAATATGGAAGTGTAAAGGTTGCGGAAAGTATTTTCACTGTAGTTCTGACTGACTACAAAACTATAAAGTTAAAGACAGTAGTCTGGTCTAGTTCAGCTTCTCACTTGATCTACTGGTTTAGAGTAATCTGCCGCGCACAGTTCAACGGTCAAAAAAGCTTCATCTTTCAGGGCGGATTAACGGAAGATGGCATTGTTTCGCCCTGAGATTTCTGTTTAGTCCTTTTGATGCTTCGTTCACCTGTTGGCACAGTAGGGCAGGTGTTCTCGGCTTGTGGGCGTAACCTGTAGGTGGTGGTTGTGGGCGTACTCTGTAGGTGGTGGTTGGGAGGGAGTTTGGGGGAGGAGGGGGCAACACTAGTGGACCAAAATGTTTCATGGAAGTACTTGTTGGGTAACCAAATTTATTTGGCCGTTGCTCAGTCAGTTAACTGCAATATGCGGTAATATCGAACTTACTTGCCTCGTGAGTGCTTTGATGCATGATGCATGACATGGCTCTAGTAGTATTGCCGAATGGCTAAGAGGTGAAATTCACCCTGCTCCTCCCCGCCCGCAAGCCCGCCCTCCATGTCTTCATGTGACGATGGGGTGAAGGGGAAGGGGTTCTGTACAGTTTATTTCATAAGTAGTGAGATTTTCAACAAGGTATTCCCTTCTCCCCCCCCCCCCCCCCCCCCCCCNGTGCGCAAACCTCTCTCATTCATCTTGTCATGATCGCCGTCCATGTCCTGTCACCATCACGACTGACCGTGTCAGGGCCCGGAAGTCAAAAGATTTGGGAAGCCCTGAAGACGACACACAGTGACGGGGAGAGCTAGACCTGGATACCAATGGACGTGGGTTTGGCTTTGAGAGCAAATAGTAAAAAGTTAGGTTCATGATGTAGACCCACATGTACATATTTGGACAGAGATCTTGTAAAAAGTTCGTCGCAGTAAAGAAAAGAATGGCGAGATGGATTATTCCATGGCAGATTGTCCTCTTCTCATTTTTAGCTCCTTGGTTCTGCAGTCATATCGAATGTGTTTTTAGCGTAGTGCTTTGTGAGGCTGGAAACGACGTCGCTACCTGCTGTTGTTCTACACCTTGAATATTTATATTCCCCCTCCCTCCCCCCCACACCTTCCCAAGAAAAGTCTGTCGCAAATTACTGCAAATGTCGGTGTTTGAGGCCTAAATCCAGTTTTCAAAGTTCCGCAAATTTAGACATTTTCTGCAAATTTGATGCAAACGTTTAGACTACCTATTTTGGCCAAAACAATGCACTTTTTTTCTGTCATTGTCAGAATAATACATCAACGGAAATACAAAAAATGTGTTATTTTTCTATAACTGTGCAAACTTACGGTAGTAAACAGTGGGATGTGGTGATATATGCAATAAAGTTAAAAAGATATTGTTGTAAAATTGTAGATTTTGCTGCAAATTTTACTCTTTTTTT
>JAWQUT010000661.1:180401-193477 GCA_033807755.1 Ellobium chinense
TGTGTCTGTCTATGTGTGTCTGTCTGTGTGTGTGTGTGTGTGTGTGTGTGTGTGTGTGTGTGTGTAATCGTGAGAACAGATAATAAGAGCGAGGAGATTGCGTGAACATTAAGATTAGTTTTAGGAAAATTGCCAAGCCGTAATTGGTTATTTCACTTGAAAAGAATTTGCCTGATAAATTTCTCATTCGTATATTGATGTGGTTATAGTAATATATTATATGTATAATAACATAATTAACATTAGAGTACATGTCAAATGATACACTCAGTTATCAACATGACAAGAGGATATTGAGTTCGCTGCTTACAATGCAGAAATTTCCGAACTGAAATGATATGTCCCTCACGAGGGCCATCGCTTGTTGAGTTAGTTCGTAAGTCTAAATTATGCCCTAAAATACTGAAAACACTATAGGGAGCAGCAGCAGAAACCTGCCAGCTCGCCTCCAGAAGGAGCTGAGCCCTCAGATCCCCCCCTCTCTGTTTCCTTGGTCCCAAATCCTACCATTGCGCTGCCACTTACTTTCATCCACCCATTTTCTCAGACTCTTCCATCGCACCTCCCTACACTCCATCCCACCTCCCTACACTTCATCGCACCTCCCTACACTCCATCCCAACCCCCTACNTCACTCCCCTACACTCCATCTCACCCCATTACACTCCATTTCACCTCCCTACACTCCATCCCACCCCCACCCCCCACACACACAGACACAAGACACTACACTCCATCCCACCTCCTTACACTCCATCCCACCTCCTTACACTCCATGCCACCCTCTTACACTCCATGCCACCTTCCTTCACGCCATTCCACTCCCCTACACTCCATACCTCCCCACACTCCACCCTATCCCCCACTACAGGTTCTTGATATCAGATCAGACTCAACATAATATGCTATACATTCATAAAGGTATCCAAGACAAAATGAGTGCATAACCGTCCTAATAAAACTAAAAGAGGTATCAATACTTAAAAAAAATATTTATATAGGCCTATACTGTATATATTATATGGTCTTCATCAAAGACATCATAGTCAAAGAACGGAGCCGTGTCTGTAGACGATTCAAGCTACAGTGCAGCTGAGCTTATACGACTGATGCCAAATATCAAAAGGTGTCATCCATAAATTGACAATTTTTTACTACTACCAGATTTTACCACATCAGTTCTCCTCCAGACCCCTCATTCGGCGTCAACCATCCTTCCCCTTTCCCGACCTGAACAGGCGCACTCTGTATTCTTTACCGCCCTCTCACCTGAAAGGTTTTATTTTTCTTGATGAGAGGGGGAGGGGGCATATTATGTGAAGAGGATTGCAAAATTGTTTACATTAAAGATGAATCATAACCTTCATGTCTCGGTATTTGCACTCACATTTTCATGACTGGAAACCCAATGCAAACATCACTGGGTCTAGATACTATTATATGTGGTTGCTTACATACTTAGAAGAAAGCTTGTCAAATATAAGAAAGTTATAGGACTTTTTTTTTGNGGGGGGGGGGGGGGGGGGGAGAAGAGATGGGGTAACTTTCACGATAGGTTTAAAAAAAAAAATAGACAAAAAACCTATTTATCCTTTCTCGTTCTAACTCTGTGGTTCATGCACAGACAAAGTATGAGCCAAATGAATATGAGGAAAGAGTTAGTAGGCTACTTTTTACGCACTCGATATCCATCCTTATTTCTTAATTCTTAACCCGTAGTTAACTGCCCTGGTCTTCTCTTTGTCACTCCCTCATTCCCCTTTTAAGGAATTATAAGTAGTGTACAATTAAGCCTTCCGCAGTGTGCATACCATCATAACATTAATATTATGACATTTCATACAACTCTTGGTGGATTGACTCATAGAAGCAAAACGAACAAACACAAAATGAATGCGGATATACTCCAAAAATGTTACCAAAACACAAACAGACGAGTTACGTCAGCTGGACTTTCATTCAGTTTTGTAGTGACAGTAGTAACGCATCTGCGATCGATAAACTGTGAGAACCCCACGCAAGGACCCATTCATGAGCCTTCATCAGTACATTGCTGTTGTCGGGATTAGCGGCACAAAATTAGGCCTACGAGACGGGTTTGCATGAGTTCTTTCCCCTGACCCGAAGCTTCACGAAACGTCTCGAGGGGCGGTGCTTTTTCCGGAAGTGTCTCGGTCGGATGCTTCGAGAAGAGAACTTCATCATAAAAGACTGCGATGATGGCGGATCGGCAGTATTTTTCGATGCCTGGTTATAGGAACGATCCGTTACCTGCCGGTTGGGAAATGAGATTTGACACAGCTTCAGGGTGGCCGTACTTCATCGACCACAATACTAAGAACACAACGTGGACTGATCCTCGGCTTTCGATGGTAAGTTATACTATAATGCAGTATTGTTAATGATCTCATGACAACTGGTTCTATCAATCCAAGCATGTGGAATGATTGACGAAGAAATGGAACTCTGACTCATTCATTCTTCATTCCAAGCTGCCAGCAAAATCTAGACTAGTCTAGGAATTTTTTTTCACTCAGTGCTTGGTTTAGGGTTAGGGGAGATGTAGTAAAGACAAAATAAAATATATACAAGACACAAGTGAATGCCGTCTCAGCCAGCAAATGCTCAGCTGTTAAATCAATATGGTATCATAAATCTATTCTAGATCTAGACTAGACATAGTAACCATCTATGCTAGGGACTTTTTCGGGATAATCATGGAATGGGACCGATCTTGTGGCTAAACCAATGACTAAATGAACTGCATCAATGCAAGAGCGGTCCTGTCCCAGGAGATAGCCATTTTTTCTTCCCTAACCCTGTCCCTACTGGCCCCGTACCCTAAAATGAGCACTGGTTGGAAAAGTCTCTGATTAACTAAGTAAAAGATACAAACTCTGGTGTCAGGCAGCATGGTCAGTAGATCTAGTCCTGTGTTGGTGCAACTGGACACTTTCTCCATAAATAATCTTTAATACTTTAAAATTTNTCTTTCAACCCAAGCATGTGGAATGATTGACGAAGAAATGGAACTCTGACTCATTCATTCTTCATTCCAAACTGCCAGCAAAATCTAGACTAGGAATTTTTTATCACTCAGTGCTTGGTTTAGGGTTAGGGGAGATTTAGTAAAGACAAAATAAAATATATAGTATACAAGTGAATGCCGTCATAGTCTTAAAACTCTTAGCCAGAAAATGCTCAGCTGTTTAAATCAACATGGTATCATAAATCTAGATCTAGACTAGACAGTCACTAGACAAGTAACCATCTATGCTAGGACATTTTCGGGATAATCACGGAATAGGACCTATGACTAAATGAACTGCATCAATGCAAGAGCGGTCCTGTCCACTCCCAGGAGATAGCCATTTTTTCTTCCCTAACCCTGTCCCTACTGGCCCCGTACCCTAAAATGAGCACTGGTTGGGAAAGTCTCTGATTAACTAACTAAGTAAAAGATACAAACTCTGGTGTCAGGCAGCATGGTCAGTAGATCCATTCCTGTGTTGGTGCAACTGGACACTTTCTCCATAAATAATCTTTAATACTTTAAAATTTGGCTATGTCAATATTGTCAAAGGACAGCACAGCAACAATAATAATACAGTTCATTTTTAGTCATAGACAGGTCATGGACTATACACTATATCTATATTTCGACTAAATCGGTGCTGTTGTTAGAGAAAGCCTAAAATTTTTGTTGCTGAGCTAGAAAGAAACCCCATCGGCTCATCAAATGATAAGCGTTCAATGATTCATTTTAAATTGTTCTTCAAACTATAGATTCTGGGATACCCACAAAGATGCACAGTTGACACAGATCATAGTATGCAATTCAAATTTAAATCTAAGTTTAACCAAAGTATCCATCTCTCTCATACCTATCATCAAGGTGTAGTCTGTATATATGCTATTTATGTAGCCTAGACATTTTTTTTTTTTAATCTACCCACACCCTGATTTTAAACAAGATCTAGTCAAGATCTATTGTGGAATGAGGATGATTAAAGTTTCCAGAAGTAAATACTAGATCAGCTATCACTCTGTGTCCTATCCCAAAGAATGCCAGCAGGAAGTTGAAAATTTGAAATAAAAATTTCTTGTCCTGACATGTAAACAGAGTTGATGTGCCAATGTCATTTTTCATACATAATGTACTGTCAAGCGGGGTCAGAATAATCATAGCACTCCAACTGATGTAGCACATAGCACTCTGACTGATGTAGCACAAGAGCTTCTGACAAGGAAGTGCACTTCACATTTCTCCTGTTGAATAACACAGATAAGATGAAACGGACAAAGACATCCATAGTTCCAGTAATTAGCCTTTGATGAAATAAAACTTATTGTCAATTAAACTTTTTTTTTTCTCTCTCTGTTTTTGTTAATAAAGAACCTTTTCTTCTGTCCTCCTGATGTAAACAACTATGAAATTCTTTGACTAAATGTTTTCTGTTTTCTTGTCTTTCAGGGTCATTACCAATTTCCATATGCTGGTTATAGATTTGGTGGTGTACCTGAGGGGAGGACTGTGGAGATCCCTGTGAAATTTGAAGGTGTACCTGAACTACAGCGACAGCAGCAGCCGCCGCCACCACAAGAACAGCACCACACAGGGAACAATGTAAACTTCCCCCACCCCAACCACCATTCCAGTGCGCCTCCACAGCCATCATATTCACAGCATGAGCCCATGGACCATCAGTCACAGCCCGCCCCAGTCCCTCGGAAACGAGGCGATGTGTGGGAGATACCTATCCAGCACGTAGGCCCAGACAGTGTGCCTCCTCCATCACGCCAGCAACAAGCTCAGCCGCAGCACCCATCGCAGTTTGCTGCCTATTATGGCAACCAGGGTCAACCAGCTGACCATCAGCCTCGGGGGCCCATTACCATCCCCATTATTCGTGAAAACCAGCGTGGGCCAAGCCCATCCCGTGGAAGCCCAGTTCCAATGAGAGGAGCCAGTCCCAAGCCTACACGAACCGCCAGTCCCAATCCTGCTAGAGCAAGTCCAAATCCAATGGCTGGCATGCAGGGGAGTCCCCGAGCCAGTCCGAGGCCCGACTTCTCTCAGGCCATCCCTCAGTCAGCCCAGCAACAGCAGCCTCAGCCACAGTTTCAAAGCCAGCGGCCACCAGAACCGGTTCCAGATTACAATGAGCCAATCCCAATGCCAGCGGCTCCAACTCCACCAATCCCAATGCCAGCGGCTCCACCACAGCCAGCACCTGCACAAGCACCACCTGCTCAGGAGCAGCCACCACAGGAAGCACAACCAACACAACCTCCACCTCAGAAAAGTGTAGAGGAGAAGGCATTTGCAATCATAAATGGTGTTATGGCTGAGGTGAAAACCTTGGAAGAAAAGGTGAACACTTTCAGGGGCGCAAAGTCAGACAGAGATTACAAGTACTTAGAAGAAATGCTTACTAGAAGCCTTCTTAAACTTGATTCAGTTGAAGCTGGGTCAAATGAGAATGTGAGACAAGCTAGAAAGCAAGCCGTAAGATACATCGGAGCTGCTATAGATCTTCTAGAACTTAAGGCAGTTGCTGCTGAGGCAAACATTACCCCAAATAGTGCATCAAACTATAGCCAAAATCCACAAGATGCCAATACAAACAATTCAGCTTCAAGCGCTGCTCCAGCTTCTTCCGCTAATGGACAGAATGGAGCTCCTAGCTCAGGTGGTCCTGCAGGTCAACAATCAGCCAGTTCTGATGGCCAGCAGTCAGTGGGCCGGGATCCAAGCAGGGTCAGAGAAATGCAGTTGGACAGTGAGGTTCCATGCTAGTCACTTTATTCAATTTCACTGTGATACTTTGTGAAAATATTCCCTCACATGTTTTCTTCTTGTGAAAACATATTAATCTTTACAAAATAATCTCAGCCCTTGAACAAGAAATGGTTGTAAAATGTTGTTTTAAGACTTTCTGGGTGATATTCTGAACTGTGCCTCGACATAAGACATGGTTTTAGAATAGCATCCATCAGGTCCATTGTGGATACTAGGATACGAGTCTGGAGTGAGGGTAAAATGTTTAGCACAAGGCTGTTAGGTAGTTTATTACTATGTCATATACTTCATATGCACAACTCTTAAATGTCATGGGACTGTGTGAAGACAAATAAGATTGTAACTTTCTAGTTTAGAATTCATTCAAAGTATAAACTAAACTTGTTCACTTGAGTGGGGTGTCTTTTCATCTGTTGGATATACAAGAACCATACTTTCATTCCTGTCCTTGGCAAAATGGACTTGGAGAGTTTTGGCCACACATTCTACAACTAGTTTTGTGAATGTTGACTCCACAAAATTTTGATATGATTCTCAGTTCTGAAGCTTTGGAGTTATTGAGATTGTGTAAATTAGATTGTCAAAAAATTGGGTATTCTAAGATGTGATATTGAGTACCTAATGACTTTTGGATGTCGACTTGTTATCAAAAAGATTTAGATACTACCATTTTAACAGAATCATGGTTTTGAAATGGTTAGTCACAGGACTACCAAATGGCACAGATGACATTATATTGTTGAAATTATATAGGTGTCAAAGTTTTATGAGAGCTGTCTCTTTAGATTATGGTGGTCTTATATATTGTGTTAGTAATCTGGGTTTATATATGTACCACCTGTCACCACATGTGCCGTAAGATAGAGTTAACTAGCAGTGGAAGTGATGGATCTCACATTCAGTAGCACCAAGCTCTCATCTCTCATAAATATTGTAGTGTTAAATCTAGTGTGATGCATGCATATCAGGCAAATGTGAATTCTTTATGTATTATTATCATCGTTTCAAACACGATTGGCAAATCAACTTTCAATCATTTTCTGCAGTCATCAGCCATGCTTTTCAAATTGAAATGGGAATTAGAGAAATTTTTTTCGTCTTTATCACCAATTTATGTATCTAAACATACACTGATGTGATTACTAAGCTGAGGTGATAGCTTTTTTTTTATTTTGTCATAATCTGAATATTGGCATCGGTGAATAGCAATTGTATAAAATGGAATCGGCACCAGGGTTGAGTCAAACGCACCTGTAAGTCTTATCATGCCAAATGGTTGTGAAAATGTGCACAATTGTCTTGTGCACTAAGCTGCACCCTTCTGTTATCAACTTAGATGAAGCCAAAGCATCCTTCCTGCGTTGTTGTCATTTTAAAGACCGTGCTTGTTTGTTCACCTCATATGAATGCACCACCAGAAATGGACCCTGAAAAGTGCTTTGGCATAGAGCATAATTTAATTCAGGGTTGGTCCTTTCTTGGCGATGTGTAAATGTTTTCTTATTTATGACGGATTTAAACAGATCTGTCACACCTATATTATACATATTTATATCATTTTACTATTCATCGTAGTTTGGTTTTCCTTACTACGAGAGTATGACTCATGGTCAAACTATTAAACTGATTATGTTTACAATTTTTTATTTCTTTTTCCAAACGTCGTGGATGTCATACACACTGAAACCATAAACTGAGAGTTTTATAATCTGGAGACGGGTAGCATTTCCTCTTGAACTTCTAGGTCGGAATGTTACAATGGTTTGTTTTGAACTAACAGATCTTTACACTACTTTTATCATATTTTTATCATTTCAGTTAGGCACTTATCAGTAGACCATATCAAATCATATTTCATTGTAGTTTGTTTGTTGTTTTTTTTAAAAAAATAATTTATTGTTTTGAAAATAAATCTTTATTCTGTTCGTTTTTTTTTTTTTAATGTCCAAAAGATTTCTCAGGGTTGTATATTGAATGCTTCCCTTCGTAGTTTTGAGGTTAGAAAGATTTATTTTTTTTTCATTTAAAAACCCAGTCTGGATCAGACAAAAAACTTGAAGAGTTTTAAGGATTCCGATTTGTATAATGATAACTTTTAACTGTAATGCTTTATTAGTATGTTATTGCCATGATGATCATTTGCAAGAGAAGTAGACGCTCAGATGTTCACACTAGCGTGTTGTAGCATGTCACTGTGTTACTAATAAGCTGTTTATCCCCCAAGCTTATTTAGTCATCCCCCTAGGGCTAGTAAGTCCCTGAGTGTGTTAGATTTAGATTCTGCAAAACATGTAATCTTGTTTTCATATTTGAAACAGTCTCTCAGTTTGTGGTAGCAATATTTAGTTCAAAATGTGTTATTTATACAAATTGTCCAATAATTCCACATTATTGGTCTTGTGAGAGTGAATCATTCTTGCATCACTACAGCTGGTCAGCTCGACAGAAATTGTTCGTTTTTTTTTTTTCCCTCTTACAGGGTCAAAATATTGTTCATTTTATGTGATGGTTTTTCAAGTGAGTGTTAGAGATCAGAGTACATGTTTACCCATGATGTCTCAGAAAATGAAGCTAAAAACAAATGCCTGTCGATCACTTGTACTGTCTTGAGTGAAATGTGTAACTTTGATATTGTAAACTTACATTTCATGTGCAGAAACATAATAACAGTCTAATGTTATCTCCTTATGGAGCATCAGCTTATCCGCACAGTGATCAATGGTAGAATCAGTTTGTCATGTTTGTCTGTATCAGATTTTCCATTGCTATTCAAATGACAGGGTAAACAATTCGGAGATCTCTGTCAAAAGCCTGCTGTCCTGCTTTCCATTGTATTCTGTCACATCTTTCATAATAGAACTTATTGTTGTACTCAGATTTTTAACTCTTTCTATATCACATGCCATATGGGGTAATGACCACTATAATACTTGGTCTATAGGAAAAAAATGTCCACTAGGCCATTTCAAGAGTGAATGAAAGGCCCAAAGATGACAAAAGGGTATGATAATATATCATTTTGAAGGCAAAAGTCATGAGCACACGAATATAAAAGCCATACGAATACGAAACAATTTATAAGGCCACTTACAAACACCGATACATTGGTGTATGGTCAAAATGGCGGCGACTCGCCCACCGATATATATCGGTATATGGTATAGAAAGAGTTAAAGACCTTTGGCCACTCCTTACGATATTGATTGCTCAAAAGTAGAAATATATATAATCAAGGCTTATAGTGATATCTCTTTAAAGATTCCTCTTCTCACTATTTTGGACTCCTATAGTGACTGCTTTATGAAGCTTGTTTGTTCAGAAAAAGGTGACAGAGTGGTTGAAATAATGGCAGGATGTGCCGATGGCTTTAGATGCAGGTTTTTACAATGATCTGAATAAACAGGAAGATGATGAGAAATGTGAAATTTTTGGACATATTTTCAGGAGTCAACATTCTGGGTCAAAACTTTAATGTTGATGTGTAAATATATCATACATGGATGTGATGATATGAAAAGAAGAAAAATGTTTGTATATGTGATGTGTGTTGATGTGTGCCTGTTAAGTGAGTACTGGTTTATGAGAACTACAAACTTGAGATTATGCTATACTGTCTCGTTGAGTGTGAATATGATACTGTATATTGTCTGGTGTGAGGATGATATATTGTCTCGTGTGAAAATGTTATGTGTGTATATTTGAATGCCTGCTGTACACAAGAAGAGGTGTCATGTTATTGTCCATCAGTTCATCCTGAATAGAATTGTATAAACTCTCTAGGATTAAGTTCTCATGGAGACATCTTGAATTTTAACCCAAACTCCTTCGTTTACACTAACAATTATTCTGCCCGACTGCAGAGACAGTTTGTACATGTATTGCTTAAATTCTTATTTTGTCTGAAACAGTTTTTCATTAGCTGGAATTGTGTAATGAGTCTTAAAAGTCTTAAGCAATTTTTGTCAGAGTTAGGCAGGTTGCATATGTGTCTCTTTTCATTCTTGTATTCAAGTTTGAGTATTTTCAGATTAATAGGTATCTTGGCCTTCCATAGATTTCTTTCAGTGCACCCAAGATGACATCTCAGTGTGTACCAGGTCTATATATTTCCATCAAATGTTGATGTTCAAGTATTGAATGAGGTTATGCAAGTGTCTGTGTGTGTGTGTATGGCTGCAGTCATAATCTTATTTATTTACCAGCTTTTGGGTGCTATCTGCTCTGCGAAATAATTAATTAGCCTCTTTTTACGTTTACCACAAACTATAACTCTTTGTGTGTACAGGATCAGATTATAACATACAACAACAAGTAGTAGATGACGAGCTTACATACTTCTTCCTCTCATGTTGAAATAAACGTTTGTAAGAATCACAGCTGTGTGGAATTTTGTTATTATACTGTCTGTCTTTGTTTCTGAATTATGTGTCTCCACTCATCAGTCTTTCTCTGCATTCATCAGTTTGTCTCATTCTATCTCTCCATCTGTGTACTATCATCAGTCTGTCTGTCTGTCTTCATCTCCATCCAAGTCCACTCTTAATCCATCAGTCTGTCTCATTCTATCTCTCCATCTTCTGTCTGCATCAGTCTGTCTTCATTTATCTATCTTAGTCCATGTTTTCATTTATCTTTTTGTCTAATTCATTTATTCCTCATACTTTCGGTCTGTCCTGTTTTCTAATGTCCATTCGTCTGACGCCGCTCCTCTCTTCATCCATCTGTCTTTTCTCCATCTATCAGTCTGTCCATCACACTGTCCCAGTGTGACTATCTGTGAGTCTGAAAGTCCGGTGTTGACACGTGGTTGGAATGTAAAATGGTGATACAAGAAAACTCACAAAGTTCTTGAATGCTTTTATCTAATCAACCTTGTGGTACAGAGACCTGCTGCTAGACAGAGTTCATTATAAATGTATTCTGTAATCAGCTGACCATACCAGGATTCAAGAGTTTCAAGATTCAAAGTCTTCATTAAGCTCTGGGCCAATAACAACTTCAAGACTTCAAGACTTCAGTACCACCCACTGCCTTTTTAACTCCGTACTTGAACATTATGATATATTATGAGCCAAACATCGATACCAAAACGATATTCAGTTGGCACGTAGAGTCTACAGTTATAGTGTTCATCCTTCTAACGTGTCTGGCTGGGATCAAGAGACATAAGAACCAAACTAGAGAGCCATGTTGAGATGATGATCTACACTGTGCACTGTGTGTGCAGTACAAATCGAACGAAGTTGGAACAATTTTGGTCTGGTGCAAAGAGGTTATATATAACCTCTTTGGTCTGGTGCAAAAACAATGAACAAACATGGAACATTACTACAGTACTTGTTCGGCTTCGCCTTCTCGTCTTTCATTTTCATTTTTATCGTCCGAATATCCCCCCCACCCCCGACCCGGGCTAGGAATTCTCTGGAAGGAGAGGCGCCACTTAGACTATCACCTGAACCGGCTTCTCACCAATGATGAAAGAGGGGTATAGTGAGAGAGAGAGAGAGAGAGAGAGAGAGAGAGAGAGAGAGAGAGAGAGCGATTTGGAGATAAAAACTGAATATTCTCTTGCCAGTGCTATAAGACAAAATNTGTGAGTACTGTGAGCGGGAGAGAAGTGGGAAGGGGCATAACTAGGTGGAGCTCGGTGAGGAAGGTAAAGACTTTTGTGTACACGTGTGTTTGTTGGAGGAGGGATGGTGGTGCACATTCACCCACCCCGCACTGTCTACGCCTCTGCACTCCTTTCTCCCTGGCTTCCAGTGTAGCAGGTCAATGCCTTACCGTACACGCTTACTGCTTAGTTTGTACACAGTCAAGCTCCCCGGGCTTAGGTTAAAAATAAGCGCTGAACTATTTTGGTGCTTTGAGTGGAGAGTAGTTCTCAGATTCTCAGTCTATGACTTGACAAAGCGGCCGATTCAATCGAGTTTTCGTGCTCAGGCAGATTGTAATAACGTTGATCACGGGGCGAGAACACTACTGACACAACATTGAGATACGCGGCCGGGAACCGCTCATTGTTTAAGTTATCGCTTCCATTTCAGTGAAGTACCAGAATATTTTCTGGTTTGAGGTTGTAAAGAAGTCATTTAATTTGTAACCAACAGTTTCGGGGTGTGATGAGAAAGGTCATCAGCTTTTGTTTTTTATATTCCTCAAAGGCAAAGTCAATCTGACGATCCGATTCCGGCCTTGAGAAATTATCTGAAATTCAGCGCTCTCATTGTTTTCTATTTTCCCCGAGTTTCTCTGCATGTCATGACTGTATTAAAACTGTTTCAGTAATGCTGGCATGAGATACCCCAGGTAGGTCAGATTACATCAGTGGATTCATGAAATTTCACTCGCCCGGGGTTCTCATACTTATTTCGAGGCTGGGGTAGCTCGATCTCCATATGCTGCAAACCTCTGTTCCAGACACTTGTTCTAAATAGGATTGGCAACGAAACAACACTGCGGTGAGTTGTGCGAGGTGTGCTTGCAGGGTTGCCACCCCTACTGAGTTTTCACTACATCTAATGAAATTGAGTTGTTGTAATGATCTCGTGAAAAAAAGCGGGAACAGTTGGGAAAAATGGAACATTGTTGGGAAAGGTTGCAAACAAACACAAAACAAAAACAACTCAACTAAACTAATTTATTTTGGCCCAGTATTTAAGGAAATATTTGACGCTGATGTCTATAAATGTATGTAAGTTTAATGTGAATGGAGTGCTTTAATCTTTGTGCCAGCTACCAGGTGACGAAATTTGACTTTTGTGTCCTTCTGGTTGTTGTTTGTTCATGTTCTAGTGATCTATCTACGCCTCTAACTCTAACAGGTGTCATATGCATTTAAGTAATACGTGTAAGCTATCAAATACAATTTCAAAGAGTGCCTAACGACAGCTGGTAAAATTTGGTCTAACAATTTAATGAAATGGCAACAATCACAGTGGCAGCCCTTATGTGCGAGTTGTTGTGTTGGCACGTGGTTTACTAGACTAGATGTAAAATGCGCCAGGCGATGAAACACACTTCAACACGTGCTCACGTCTGTAACATGGACGTATAACACACAGTAACACACGGGCTACACTGACTGCTCGTAGTGTGTTGGAGTCGTTGGAGAACTTCTAATCTGATGGTTCCAGTTTTCTTCTACTAGACATTTTCTAGCCTGTTCTTTACGTTGACACATCTTACGGGTAGGCCGATAGAAGCTCTCTCTAGTACTAAAAGACCAGTCTATGTCCAGTCATTCCCATTCCTTCAACCCCCCCCCCCCCCC
>JAWQUT010000661.1:197821-244530 GCA_033807755.1 Ellobium chinense
TACACCGCGGGCGGCGGGACACGACACGACCTGTTCCACCTTCATCCCTTCCCCTCGCCCCTCTCTCCCGTCCACAACTGGGGGGCGCGAAGATGAGGCCTGATCCTATTATCCTACGTCTGTCCAGGATTGGGCAAGTTCACCAAAAAAGTGAGTTCAGATCAAGATCAGTTCACTGAAGGAAAAATGCCCTTAGATCACGTTTAGCTCAGTTCCAGGAAAATGTGCATTTTTCAGATCAGCTCAGTTCACCTTGGTTTTCGTTAAGATTAGATCAAGCTCAGTTCAATTCTTTAGAATTGAAAATTACTCCATGAGGATAAGCATTAATTAGCAGGCGACAGCCGGCAGGTCTATAGTGCAGTTTCATAATTATAACAAAGCCAGAATCAGCTAAAACAAATTGAAACAAACACGTTTATATGTATATAAAATATTGTACAATTAATACTTCCGTATTTAAGAAAAGGTGTAGATGCAGTTTGGACATTGCTCCAACATGATGTACATCTCAAATGGACTGCACCAAGTGAGTGGCTCTCTCTTCACTACAGTCCTACATTTGAAATTTATACACCCATTTAACTAGCACTAGTGGCACTACCTCTGATTACTCCTATGTTGTTTTACACTAATTTTGTTTTTATATACGATATTGGCAGACTGGCAAACACCTTGACAAGGCATGCATAGTAATCAAAGATCACGGTAATGCCATCTAATACAACTCCCTGCAGATTACAGTAGCAACATTCTAAATCTTTGTTGCTGTTATACAAATAACAAAATGGTTTAAAACATTGTGAAATAATAGCTGACACATAGAGGGGTCTAATAGTATTTCTAAATAAAAATTCATGACAAAGTTGGCCGGCTGTTGAGTGAAACTAAATGAAATCGTTATAGTTTGGCGGTTCTAATCAAAAACTCTCTGAAATTTACAGTAACAAGAGTTTGAAATTTCTGAATGTTACTGTAGTGTTACATCAACAGTGAAAAAAAAAAAAAGAAGTAATAGCTGACTCCTAATAGTTCACACATCGGAAAATATGTTAGGGTCACGGGTGAACATTAGGCTCGCACGTGGAAAATAGGGAACGTTTTCAGGCAGCAGATTTTCAAGAATAAATTTATGTGAAGTTAGCGTCCCTGTGGTGGAGTGGTAGCACGTTCAGACTAACTAAGAGACCTTGGGTTCGATTCCCGGTAGAGACATGAAATGTCTGGTAAAGGTTTTCTCCGCCCTTCTTCTCAAAATTGATCATTTACAGAAGTGAAAATTAAAAAAAACGCAAAAAAGAAATCAGAAATGATCTCTTCCACAATGTACCTCTGAACTCTATCACTTGCATCATTCGACAGGTACAGCTAACCGTGTCGAGTGACCACGTCTTTCATTGGCTGGCCCAGATGCAATGTGCTTGGGCAGGCACACAGGCTAGCGTGTTTACTGTGTTATGCATTATGGTGATATTTATGGCCCGACGGCGGCACTGCAAACTTACCACTATTTCTGTGATGTTCCCATTACCAAAACCCTCCTACCCATCTGATCACAATAATTTTGCTGTAGGAATAGGAGTATGTAAGTGTGTAGATAAATAAATATGAATTTGTTTGCCCCCGTTTTTTCGCCGTTCCCGGGCGGCGCCGGGAAATCTCAGCTAGTGGTCATAGAAAACTTTATGTATGAAGCATTTAAATAAACATTACAGACATGCTGATATCAAACAACACTTCAGGTGCATCAGCTTTAGAAGAAAACACACAAAACATGTGCATTTGAAAGCACATTACCAACTTACGTGACAGCGCTTAACAAACGTGTACCAATATGAGTCGACCGTGTGAACATTTAATTTGTAGGAAAGCTATGAATCACAGTAATATAATGACCATTTAAAACTGACCAGTTAGTGAAAAGAAGACGTTGATGACAACACAAATGTCAAGACTACAGTCTTCGTAAAGGAAGACATAGTAGATTTCAACCACTATTGACAAACAAATAAACAAACAATCAAACAGACACCCTGTTGAAATTCACCTTCTTGTTTATGAGCACTCAAATAGGTATTTCCGTCAGATTGATATGCCCCACCTCTAGCTCCTTTTCATCTCAATTTCAAGCAAAAACACAGTTGAAAAATAATCACTGGTTACCAAAGCGATCGCAGGTTGCGCCTATCTCGATTGTTTACAAAATGATGACGTGACGATGTTTTCGTAGCGAACAGCGGAGACTCAGTGGTACCTTTATGTGGACACCATGATCTTCATGACCGTTTAGTTTTGCACAGGTACACGTGATCAGACGAAGGAGACTGCGCCCAAAATCGGCTTGCTTTGATTTTTGCTTGTTCTCCCCAAAAATTCAATTCAGGCCATCAAGCAAGCACGTGACACACACACACACGCGCGCGCACATGAAAGTAACGAAAAAGTATCGAGTAATTTTGTAATTGTTACACAAAAATTCGGTAACGAGTACTTTTTTCGTTACTTTAGATGAAGCTTGTAACGAGTAGGCTACTCGTAGCGGCCTTACTTTTTACTCGTTACAACAACCCTGGAGACAGTGAATATGTGAGAGAAATGGAAGAGAGAGAAAGAGAGAGAGAGTAGGGCAGAGAAAATAATGAGAGTGTGAAAGAGAGAGGAGAATGTGAGAGAGGATAAAATAGAGGAGAGAGAAGAGAGAGAGAGTGAAAGAAAGAGAGAGAAAAGAGAGAGAGAGAAAGAGAGAAAAGAGAGAGAGAGAGAACGAGAGAGATAAAAGAGAGAGAGATAAAGAGAGAGAGAGAGAGAGAGAGAGAGAGACAGACAGACAGACAGAGGGAGAGAGAAGAGAGCTAATGAAGATGTTTGGATGGAAATCACTGGAATAAACAAAGCTAGTGTTTAAAAATATAATTTTTATTTACTAACACATTCAACTCATTGAATTTTTCTTGCCATTGTTTCATGAAATCAACATAAACTACATGTATTATAAACACAAACATTTTAATGTCATGACCCTCGGCTGACAGCACCCAAAATCAAACCATCAGACTCTCAATGCTGACAAATTATCTACAACAACCACTGAACGGATTAAGATGTTAAACAAATGTTGAAATTACGTGACTGATAATAATTATTTACATGAAAGCCAAATTTTTAGCCCCAGCAGTACAAACACGTTCAGAATGAAAGAAAACTCGGAGACAAGAGAAAACAGACATCATAACTGGCGGTGGTCAGTACAGCTTACTGCCAAGGCTTTTGGCAAGAATATGGCGCCATTCTGCAAGAAATGTGCAATTTGACTGCATGCTGCAAGACATGTGCAATTTCGTAGACATTCAGTTATACTGTAGCCCTTGTTTTGTACACACCTTAAAATGACATCACTATCCATGATCCTGACTCATCACTTGTGACTTCCATCTTCCAGTAGGTGACCCAAACAAGGAAGTCATGCACAGACTCTACAGATTCTTTCCACAACTCCAGACTGTTTTTTTCTTGAAACTCCCACACAGTCATTCACTGGAATATTCTGGCCTGGTGGCACTGAGTTTCTAGGTCATGCATTATATTTATGTATCCAGATGTTAAAATCTGTTGGATAAAGGATTGTTGCAGTGAGGCTCTACACAAGTCAACTGTCTGTAGATACATGAATGTTAACATTGAAGTTTTGCAGTCTGCAAACAACCTAGCTCCTCTTGATTGCAATCTTTCCCAGACGGTCTAATAATAGAAATGTTGTCTCTTTAAACAAGTCAATGAACAACTGCAAAACTTCACTTCATCCCAATCATTTTCTCACTATCAAGGAGTTGCAAATTAATGCCTTCAATAGCAAAAATTTGAAAAACACCCAAAAGAAGTGTGAAAAACAGACTTGGACACACAGTGTGAAAAACAGACTTGGACAAAGTGTGAAAAACAGACCTGGACACACAGTGTGAAAAACTGACTTGGACACAGTGTGAAAAACAGACTTGGACACAGTGTGAAAAACAGCCTTGGACACACAGTGTGAAAAACAGACTTGGACACACAGTGTGAAAAACAGACTTGGACACAGAGTGTAAAAAACAGACTTGGACACACAGTGTGAAGTCCTTGATTAATCTGTAGCTGGCCACAATTAAATATTAGCAAAGTTTAACTCATCATCTTTCTTCTGGTTAAAATGCACAGTTTAACAGATTAGATTTCTGAAACTTCTCTGCATTTTGCCATTCTTGAAGCTGGAATGACATTGGATTCAGAACTTATCTACTGGAAAAGGACTGTATCTTTGTCAAAACATTTTTTAAGAAAACTGTAAACCTCCTGTGTGCAGTTGTCCAGTTTCATTTAAAAAGTCTGGAGCATGTGCAATTTTGCCTACACTAGTATTCTAGTATTTATCTGGGAGATGTGAACTGAAATGTACAGTAAAAAAAAAAACATGACTGTGGATGAAAACAAAAGCAAGTTCTTGTGCTGCTACAGGTCATGTGACAGCTGGTGTGCTGCTACAGGTCATGTGACAGCTGGTGTTGGTGTGCTGCTACAGGTCATGTGACAGCTGGTGTGCACTGTGCATTATGCTGATGTGTTGCACAAGGAACAGTCTCAGTTAAAAACCTACTCAAAAGGAACTTCATAAACTTGAGAGTATAGCTGCAATGTACTGTATTTTCTAATAGTCACAACCACTCTAAAGATGGTGTGTGTCAAAAATTAGGTCAATTCACCTTTTGGCACCTTTGGAAAGGGCTTAATGTTCTCCACCTCTTCATCTGGCTCACTGTTTAGTAGTTTTTTATTAGTTTCTGAAATAGTGAACTGTATCCGCCATGCATTAGCCGATATAAAAGAACAAACATTTTTTTTGATACAGTCTCGGTCCATAAGATGGCAATGTTCCAGCAGACTATGCCGTAACACATACTAATTGTTACACCTGCCTCCTATGATTTCATGCACCAGGTGACGCCGCTAGTTTGAGAGAGAACAGAATGGAAACTAGAATCCTCCCTACTCCAGCTACCTGACACAGTAATAAGGGAGAGAAACAACATCTGTCAAAAGTAATCAATGGACAACAGAATAAAATAGATTCCAGGCTGAGTCTCAAGTTGATCCCATATCTGCTTCTCCATATGTAAGACAGACACCCACTAACCTGCAGATATACATCTGTCTTGCGTCAAAATCTCCTAATATTATTCCCCCATAATTCATGGCAACTAAACTGAGAAACAACTCAAGCACAAAAAAGTCCTTTGGCTGGTGTGTAATATACAAAGTTGATTAATTCCTTTCTCTAATACACCCAGTATGTTTGGAAGAGGAAAACAACAGGAATGTTCCAGAAAGAAATTATTTTGAGGAATGCTCTTTTTGACATAATGCATGCTATAACTTGCAACTATATCTTAAACAGTTTACTGTAATAACATCCCATGATTGGTGGCTGAGAGGAGCACTGTACATTCAAACATTTACTTATTACACAATCCCTTAATATCAAACTAAAGAGTGTTTTCCAAACCTCACTTGGTGGTAAATGATGATTTTTGAAATAAATGAAAATAACATTAAAGTAATTGCTCTTTACATATTATATTATTATTACTTTTTATTCACTATTAAATGACAAAAAACTTGATGGAGTGCAGATTTTGAGCTCTAGTTGGTGTTGAGTGAATGAACACAGAAATGCATGTTTGACTACACCATCAATTAAATTTTCAACAAAAATGCAATAACTCACTTTTGGAAAATGCTCTTCGATTAGTGCTGTTACCAAAAATGTTGCAAGTTTGGACAGTTTTGTAAATCGTTCATAACGATAGTTATGAAATGCACCTAGTGTTAATGTGTACAATAAACAAACATAATAATAATATTGTCTCATATTTTCAACTTTACCCACTCACTCTCTTACTCTCTGTACAAATTGTTGTTGGTACGGCACACGGATGTGAGTGCTCTTCACTTCTACGCTATATCACAGGTGTGATGCTCATCTCAAATGCCCATGGTTGTTATGCCATCTATATAATAATCAATCTGTAATGAGAGACCCCCGTGCAACAGGTTAGCTCCAAGCACAGAGGTGGAAGCGCTTATGCTCCCGTGCCAGGTATGCGACAAAATGATATCCATCTCACATGCTTCAAAGCTGGCACTAGTGACAAGTGGTGTCTTTCTCCCCGCTCTCTTCTCGCACACATCTACCATCCCACCCAATCAACGGTGTCACACTTATCTGATACCATCCTCACTGCCCTCCCTTGGCATATATAATATGAAATAATATACTTATCATGAAACGTCGTGGCTGAGTACTGTAATGTGTTCCAGGATACTCCTCACTTCATCACCTTCCTCCCCACTCCCCCCCCCCCCNCCCCACACACCAAAAAAAATAAAAAAAAGTGAGTTATGTACAGTGGCAGTGCAGATTGCATCCTCATGCAAATGCTGATATTAATACTGATATAGAGAAGTTTAAGACAAATGTTATAACCCACTTTCAATTCCGTCTACATATTTGCAGTAAACAATACTGAGCGGCTTGACTTCATGATAACCTCATGTTCTGTCAGTGGTGTTCAATAAAGCACCAGGCCGAGTGATAGTGCTAAAGACTTTAAAAGGTAAAGTCTGTGCTCTTCCGCACGTCTTGTGGACCTCACCTAATTATACCTCCATACACCTGAGAAGATAGAGTCAGTACTGATAAATACGACCTTCAGGTGTCAGGAAAATACCGTAGGTCTAAAATGACATCAATACCATTACACTGGGACTCCAGGTCTCACGGTTCTATTGTCAACTTCAATAGAATAATTCAGTTCTGTTACACGACGTCTTTATTACAATACCAAGATCTACTTGTTACCAAGATCCTACAAATCGCACAATACTATTTTAGACCTGAGAAGACAAAGTCATTTCTGTTACATAGGTCCCCCAGGTCTCATGATGTTACCATAAGCTGATCCAGGAATGATGTAGCGATTTCCTCCAAAATGCTGCGGCTGTGGGTGTTGTGCAGCTGCTTGCTGTATTCCCTGCTGTTGCGGTCGCTGTACCAGTGGGAACATAGATGCGCCAGGGAGGAGTTGGACTGAGCTCTGGCCAGGGGTCATGATGGTAGACGGCATTATGATTGGAAGAGAGGATGAGCTGGGTCCCATCACTTGTACCTGAAAGGATTATTGTATTCAGTCGGTGTGTCATGTGCAATCATTTTCATTTGTGACAAACATAATACAAGTACAGAAATAAACATTGCAATTTATAACCTTTTCTTCTACAATTTTTGGACCACATTTCCACCAGTCTATATGGATAGAGTGCCATCCGCTCCATCTGCCACATGCAAGTGTGTGTCGTGTACATGTACAGTTGCTTTTATAGATTTTATTCTTTGAGGATGGATCTTTGGCCGAGCATTTGTTTTTAAGCTTCTGATCTGGTCTGATTTTAATTGTAAGAGTATTTTGGTTCACCTTTTTTATTTAATACAGTATAGCTCTCTGACAGGATTTTCCACACTGTTTTTACCATAATTAAGGTATAGGAACTGTCTAATATTACAGACAGATTGACAACATCACTTCAAATGTTTTCTCAGTAAAGCCACTAGACACAACAATAAATCTGTCACTGTATTGTCAATGAAATTTTTCTTTCTGAAGCCGTCTGTGTTACAAGTTCACTCTTGCAGCTGATTTCTTTACTTTGATAGAATGATAACTTTTATACTGCGTCTCTCAGGTTGTAAGATTAAATTATTGGTTACAATTTTCTTGTCAATT
The DNA here is from genome assembly GCA_033807755.1 of Ellobium chinense. Taxonomy (NCBI): domain Eukaryota; kingdom Metazoa; phylum Mollusca; class Gastropoda; order Ellobiida; family Ellobiidae; genus Ellobium; species Ellobium chinense. The sequence goes on from JAWQUT010000661.1 coordinate 205,636, forward strand.
TTACCTGAACAAACTTGCACCTGAAAAGCTATTTCAGAAACTTGGTTTTGTTAGCATTCAAGTTGGCAACTTGAACAGATCAGAAAAAGAAAATCTTAGACTAACTTGATGTGAAAGTAAAAAGCTTTGATGGCATGACCTTTTAATACATATGAAATATTCAGAAAGTTTGTGTGTCTATGAATGTGTCTGTGGAAGTGAAGGCTATATCATCATCAAGTGACATAACCCACCTGACTCCTTTAGTAATGAGAGACTAAGAGATATTGACTGTAAGTATTTCTGCACTACCTATCTACTGTCAAGCCTGTTCTAACAACATTAACATTATATACCAACAGAGGAAGGAGGGAAAGTAAATATAGCGTAATGTTAACCAGAGCATCCTGTAAAAATAAGAAATTACTCCATACTAATCTACTATGTACTAATCTACCGTGTACTAATCTACCGTGTACTAATCTACCTGTACTAATCTACCGTGTACTAATCTACCATGTACTAATCTACCATGTACTAATCTACCACGTACTAATCTACTGATCAACTAAGGTGCCTTACAATGAGTAGGTTTTAACAAAAAAACATCAGGAATGTCAAATGGCAAATTTGTTCTTTTGTCTCGCTAGCAATTGACACTTAACTGACACACTCAGTATCTTCTTGAGAAAGCTGGTGAGACTAATGGGCCAACTGCCAAACTCACCTGCTGGGGAAGTGACCCTGCTGTGCCTGGCTGTTGGAGATACTGAATCTGCAGTTGGGCTGGGGCAAACAACGTATTGCTTGCTGCAGAAACCTGAACACAAGAGGTAGGTATCTCATATATTAGAACAAGAAAAGATTGTTGACAGTGGAAAATAATGAAGTATTTACCAGATGCAATATGACCTGAAGTTACCGAGACTAATGGCAGCTAAGTTACTATGGATTTGCCCACCATTAATTCTGATATTACTGCTAACCATAATAATGTCAACTCATTTAATCACAACTTCCACTTAATCACAGCATTTCTCAGGGAAAAGATTCTTTTCCTCCATAAAAGTCACTAGTTACTTGTAACACACTTGGACAATCACCATTTCTCAGAGACCGAAAATAAAAATATCAATGGTTGAAGGATTATTGTTGACAAATAAACATTTACAGATCACTGAAACTCCACAGCAGATGGAAGATAAGATGGATGGATGGGAGATAAGGTAGATGGATGGGTGATGAGGTAGATGGATGGGTGATGAGGTAGATGAGGTAGATGGATGGGAGATAAGGTAGATGGATGGGTGATGAGGTAGATGGATGGGCAATGAGGTAGATGGATGGGTGATGAGGTAGATGGATGGGTGATAAGGTAGATGGGAGACAAGGTAGATGGATGGGAGATAAGGTAGATGGATGGGTGATGAGGTAGATGGGAGACAAGGTAGATGGGAGACAAGGTAGATGGATGGGTGATGAGGTAGATGAAATACAAGGTAGATGGATGGCAGATAAGGTAGATGAAATACAAGGTAGATGGATGGGAGACAAGGTAGATAGATGGGAGACAAGGTAGATGTGGCTGACAGAGTGATTAAAACTACCAACTGAAGGCCAATAATGCTTTTGCAGGTGGGACAAGTCCTCTCTCCTGGCCGTTCCATCAGGCACAAACTAACTATGCAAACATTTTCCTTTTCACAGGTGACATGCTCAGAAGGATGGCAACATATGCAGTTGAAGATCATTGCTGGTGTGCAATGCTGGTCCCATCCTATCCTGTTTTTATATATTACCTGAATATTTTGTCCTGAGTTAAAGAGCTGCATGCCACCACTAGGGGTGCCACTGTGTCGCTGTGGGGTTGGTGTGAATGCTGGCTGGGCTGGCTGCCAAGGTGTGTCCTGGAGGTGTGAAAATGAGCCACTGAGTCAGGAGGAAAAACACACTGAAAGGGTTGAGAGTTGAGAGGACTCACCTGTGGTGTCTCTCTCCTAGCCTCACATAAAACAGCTGTAATAATTTGTTAGACCAAAATAATTCCTGAGGAACCCCCTTACATGTTTGAGTGTGATAAGTCATGTAGGTGCTTTTAGGCCAGAGTGTGGTGAATAACAAAAGTAGCCATATTTGATTGGTGTTTTGGCACCCAGAGCAGGAAAATCTGACACATCATGAAAGGCTCTGGCCTGTCAGAGTGTGTATAGTTCTATATTTATAAGATGTTTTTTTTTAAACTAAATGAGATTTGTCTAAATTCTCACAAGTATGCTTTGTCCAACCAGAAACAAAAAAAAAAATCAGCAATCAAGTATTGGTTCAGATTGTTTTCCGTGGGTTCAAAGAGATTACCAATAAATTCCCTATGGTTTCTAATACTGTCTAGTGCAAACATATGACTGCTGACATCACGTACATGTATATGAATAATGTTTAGCTATAAGCCATATATGAAACTTTGAAAAGGGAAGTGATAAAAGGACATGATTGCTAACAAATCCACTTTCATTTGCTCAAAAATGCTAGAAAACTTCCTGGATGGTTCTAGAATCAAATGGCGTTCACATATCTTATCAGGGTTACCACAGAATGTTCAAAACAATTTCCCCCAATATTTCCATGATATCTCAAAGTGGTCTGCTTTTTTCCATGCTAATAATGTGCTCAAAACTATCAAATAAAACCTTTTTAACAGTATTAAATTAGGCAGGTGTTTGATAATTATTTCACTGTAACTGAATCACAAGACGGTAGATCAAACTATAAACCCATTACACATTTTATTTCTAATTTTCAAGCTTCAAGTTTGTTGATTCCTAAAGTTTTTCAGACCTTGAAAGTTCAACGGCTATTTTCCATTTGTCTACAGAGTCCAGGTCAGTAATTTTCTCATTCCAAGTATTTCCTGGTGTAGAATGCAATTCCTAAGTTTCAAACACCTGGCCACACTAACTTCTACAGCTATTCTTACCTGTGCTCCTCTGTTCATGTTATTGCTGTTTGAAGGTTGGGGTGGGATTAAATTGAACATCTTCTTGGTCTGAAACAGAGACATACACAAGAACTCAAACAACTGAACAATCCACTCAAACATGTTTATTATGAAAATATGTAATATAAAGAGCTAGCGACATTCTAAAAAGTTATGCAAGTCTTGACATGTTCTTATATAGTTCATTATGTCAAGTGCANTTTATAAGAAATTGTAAGTATGTATGATATGTGCACATGTAATTTCTCCAGATTCTCTCACCTGCAGTGAATTCTGGAAGGAGGAGAGGCTCAAATTATTTTCTGTTTTTGTGGCGCACACTGCACTTACTCAGAGTTATTAAATGAATCTGGATGTTTTGTGGGGTTTTTTTTGTCCTTTAAGGAAGGGATGAATGGTATCATGTTCTTCATCACCAAGTAACAGTTACATCTTGCGCCTCCGAAACTGAACTTCTCCATGGAAAATACTCACACACAGAGTAACATTCATTAAACATCAAAATCCTCGTTTCCCTTTGAGAAATCAGCAGTCGGAAACACGTGCTATTTTCGGCGGGAAAAGTAAACGGAACGGAACGGAGATCGGAACTAAGTTCCTCAGACGTGGAACGGGTGAACGGAACGGACTTTGAAAGTCTCGGCTGAACGGGGAACGGAACGCAGTTCCCTATTTTGGCACTGAACGGAGAACGGAACGCAGTTCCCGATTTTCCGTGAACGTGCCCAACCCTGACCTCCAGCCTCTACCTGCTAAACTCAGGGCTAAGATAAAAAATCAACGTCATTCACTGTTAACCAAGTGTGGTTCCATCATAATATATGACATTGACTGACATAATATATGACATTGATTGACATAATATATGACATTGATTGACATAATATATGACATTGATTGACTTGCTCGGACTATCCAGATGAGCTTCACCACTTATTGTTATGGATAGCCCCAAATATGCTTAATATGAAATAATTTAGTGGGTATTGTGAATTTCAAATTAAGTGTATTTTTCCGATATTGAAATTTCAGTTTTTGCTATCAGTAAATGTAAAAAAGATATAACAGTGATAAGACAGTTTTTAATACAACAATAATAAATGATAGGACTTTATTCTATTTATGTCTTAGGGAAATTGTTTGGTGCAGCTTTTTCTTCAAACACACACAGGTACAATGTCACAATGTGCAGGAGATCGTGAACATCCACTTCTAGCCATCAACTTTTCTCACCAATTCTCCAGTACTCTGTCCACTCATCCAGCCCTGCTAGTCCAGCCAGAATTTTCACTTTCTCTTCCTCTGCTTCACTCACCTTAAACCTGGTTAAACTACACCTTACCTGGTTAAACTACACCTTACCTGGTTAAACTAAGAACTAAGCCACAGGAGATAAAAAAAAATAATTTTCTGACTGTTACCAAAGCTGTTTAGCTCTTGATGATGTTTGCTTGTCTTCTTGTAACTGTTATTAGCAACTTAATCTAATGCTAGCTGAGATTAAGGTTATTCCAAATACTTTGTACTGTGGTGGTATATACACATTTTTGTGGTGCGGTCGATTAAATAGCCAACCTTAGCAGCTTCTTCATTTGCCTTCCACTGTGATGGGGAGACGATGGAGACTGTGGGAGCTCGTACAATTTTAGACTTTGTCATAGGTGTCACCGCAGCAGTGGGTTGGGAGGGTGCAGTCAGTACTGAGCTGGCAACAGTGCTGCTATTAATACTTGTGATGCTACCACTGCTGGTGCTGCTGTTGTTGTTGCTGCCACCGCTTGCAGCTGTGAGTGTGGAGATGATGGTGGGGATCTGGGCTATGCTAGGGAGAACTTGACTGACAGCCTGAAAAATTCATCAGAACAAGAGCAGGAAGAGTCACTCAGGAGAGCAGTGAAAAGATCTAAACATGAAAACAACACTTTGGTTTTTTTTAACTGAGGTTGTTTCTTACAATACCATACAATGGTATATATACATCTCACTGGTAATACACAAACATACAACAGTAGAGATCACATTTTACATCAATAAACAATGTTACTAAAGAAATCAATTGCTAGTCTCTGCAGTATGTAGCTCCCTGGTTCTCTCCAGTTCCAAAGACAAGTACTCATCTATACCCAAGACCAGTGAAAATGGAAAGCTCAAGTTTTCACGACACAACAATGTAAATTGCTCAACTCAGAACCGAACCCGAAGGCAGTAGATTGGTAATTAGGAGAGAGATCACGTGCTAAATGATGGTCTGAAACTGTACTTTGGTGATGGATAAGAAATTTAGGTTTGATGAAGACATGGACTAATAGTACAGCTGGGGAAAGATCTCAAGATGGCTGCCACTGAGGCCAAACTAGAAGATGATAATGAGTGGCATGAGCATTTCATGTTGGTCAGTCAAAATTAAAGTTGAAGCTTAATGCACGGTGAAAAGAAACATTTGCACACAATATCATTACCTCTTGGTTCCTTTCTTGACTGGACATTTTATCTCATTTTCGAACCAAAAAAAAACCAAACAAAAAAACCTTTTCCTGATGAATAACAAGACAGATAAAACTTGCTAAGATTTTACCTGTGGAGCTGCTGCTTGTTGCTGGTGGGTCTGCAGTCCAGCCTGATGATTTGAATTAAAGACCAAATGCATGAAAAAAATAAAAAGAAATTTCTGTCCATGAAGAACATTGGAGATGGCAAATAAATGGTGTTAACTACTCGCCCAAGTACTTGTTTGGATTTACTGGTTACTTAACTTATCTGATCTAGTTGCTATTTGATGTCCGAGCCTGCGATATGTTGTGGTTTGATATATGCCGATCTTTTCCAGTTGTTGGGGACTGGAATACAGAGTATCACCAAAGTTCAGTTTGGGTGGGAGGGATTTCCAATGATTCAGAAGGAAGAAACTTTATATATTTTTGTCCCAGTAGAGTAAGTACATCAGAAATATAGGTTAGAAAAGCAGTCTGTAATCCTCCATTAAAATTTAAAGCCATTATGCCTCAAAGCTTGGCTAAAATGCCAGCTCTTGTGTAAAATTTTATATCACCCTGGTATTTTGCAGCTTTATACTTCTGGTTTTCAAATGACATACCAGTATTACTAAACACAAAGTTCTATGCTCTACCCTAAGCAATTTGGGTGAATAAAAAGTTGGAAAAATACAAAACACAACAACTTATGTAAGTGTAAAAAGGAGACATAATTTTGAGATATCATATCTGTCATCAAAATAACGCAGTCAGCATTAAGTGAAAGATGTGTGAAAAAAACAAGATTGAAGCTAATCTGTCCACAGTTGTGTGTGAATTAGGATAACACATAATTTTTGAACCTGTCATGACTATGCAAAATCTATGACTGAATGGTTAGTGATTAAGCAGGTTCAATGGGCCAAGTTTCCACATTAACCTTTGTATGAGAGAGCCAGGGCTTTTGTTACCTCGGACTAATAAATATGATCATAAACAAACCAAGTAATGAAAATTCAGCACTTTGGTGTGCAATGTTGCACAGAAACTTCAAATGCACTTAAGATGATGAGTTGCACATTTAGTTAAGTGCAATACAAGCTCTGGGAATGGCTAGTGCTTCCCATTAACCATGCAACTCCACTAATAAAGATTACCTGTGCAGCTGTTCCAAGCTGCTGTGTTTGCATGCACTTGGGCATGTGGCTAGGCCAGTGTTTCTGTTGGCACTGGTAACTGCAGTAGCTGGTATTCCAACAACAGTAGTAGACGGCTTCCTTCCAGCACTCCGCACACTGAGATACAAACATAAAGACTGTTACTTCATGACATGGTGTTCTTCATAAATCTGGCACAAATATTTTTCGAAATATTCTAGAATACAGATGTTCTCTGCTTCATACTCCCTACCGAGCTATGTTCCCCGAATTTTTGCTCCCACCCTTATCTAGGAGAGCATGAATTTTTATCATATTACCCTTGATGAAATACATTCTCTTCACTGATTGATCCTAGCCAGTTATGAGTATGTCTGCCCTCTACAGACTTCCAGATTCAATGGTTTGCCAATGTCCTCGCACCATATCCACCCAAAATACACAGCTAGTGACACTGTAAATAATTTTATAGGGATATTTGATTGCACCTTTCAGTTGGATTCACTTGCTTGAAAGAGTGGCCTTATGAATGTGTTTGATCAGAGATGAATGTGTTTGTTCAGAGATTCTATAATGATCAACTTGAACAACTGAACCAGACTGTAAGAGACAACACAAAACACTCTTTGTAAAGGCAACTTTCTGACAGAGTTCAGCACTTACACGCATAGACATTTCTTTCTTTTCATAGACAAATTCAAAATATAATCATCAATTTCAAACTAAATTCTGCAGCTGCGTGTTGAAAACATGGAACGCAGATTTTCTTGGCTATGCAAGACCAAAATCTTCACTAGTTGCTCACATGTTCTCCACCTACCCACTGGTGCTTCTTGGTTTCTGCAACTGCCACCTCCATCTCAGACTTAAATTCTTTCCTCAGCTGTTGGGCCAGACTGTCTTTCTGGAGTTTGTAGTTGTTCAGAGATTCTTTCAGACTGGACGCTGTAGAGAGATGAACAGATTTATTTGAGTACACAGAAGAAGTCAGACTAGAGAATCCAGAAACATCAATGCTTTTTTGAATGAAGAAAACTTAATTAGGTGCATTGAAACAAGTTTTCTCCATGAATATTCCATCCTAGTGATTTGCCTTATGCCACCCCAACTGTGCTCTATTTTTCAGACCATTTTCAAACAAAACCAGTCAAATTTTATTCAAGAAGCGTTAAAATTAACTAGGCGGAGAAGAGGGAAATGAAACTTGGAAAAAATGAACTGCGAAAGTTAGTTGTAACGGGTACTGAGATTCATATTTTCTTTTATTTCCAAGGCTGTGGGGCTTTGTATTCTCATTGATGTCAAGAATAAGTTTTAATACTGTAATACTTTTCACAGTCATCTGCAGGGGACTATTTCATAATCATGAGCTTGTGAGATAGTTTAGACTCATGATTAGATTATGACAGAAGAGAAGGATGAAGAGAAACAATAAGAGTACAGGTAGGTGTTTGGAAAGTATAAATATTGAGTCCAAGAGGATCTAGTGTGGTAGTAGAATTGTAGAAGGTTAATGACATTAAAGGAAGACTGCACCGTCCTACAGACCATATTAAATCATACGGTACCCTACTATTCCAATAAAACAGTTTTTCAAGTGTCTGTCATAATGATATGACGCCTCTGCTGGCCCCAGACAACCCATAGGATTACATTATCCAAAGTCCGAATTGTTACAACCACTGCGCGCGCGGCAGCCATAAGCTTACGTCAAATACGTTCTTGCCACATGGCCCAGCTGTCTAGCCAGTGCTGTGCAGCCGGGTTGGCATGTTGGTATGAATGTTTTAATTCCTCTGTGAACAGTAGATATGCCAAACAAAATCATGCTGAGGCAATAAAAATGCAGAACTCTTTTTCTGGCTTACTCTATCAAACTTTACATTTGAAATTGGAACACCAGAACCTTAATTAAAAGCTGAATAATACATTGTCACGTAGAGGTGTCTGCAGATGCTGGAACGTAAGTGACGTCAGCGTTTTTGCCGCGGGCTTCTGCTGATCGGGGAAGGGGAATAATTCTGGACTTCAGGGCTAAACCCGGTAACTCTAGCTCTTCTTATTGCGTCATATTACATACGCGCACGATAACAGAATGATGCTCATTCTTCGCAAAATTGACTCGGTGGGCACCATACATAATTTTTAGAGAGAAAAGGTATTGAAAAGTGGAAAATTATTTTTGATGTGCGTGTCCTACTTTAACAATATTGATAAACAAAGTCTGCTCAACGGTATGGAACACAATCACCTGACTGGTCACAAACGAAACAGATGTAGAATATTGTATGGCTAGTCCACATCAAACAGTGAGATATGTTAAAAAATCTGGGACAACTAAGAAAGAAATACTAACCCACAGAAACAGAGCTGATGAAAAAAACTTAAATGGTCCATCACAAAACCTAAAGAACATGGTAGATTACATTCTCAAGACACTTCTATTGTGTTGTCAAAAAATAGTGTACGAGAAGAAAAGAAATGAAATGTGTATAGGGGTTAGTGACACCTAAGCAGCTTTTGTAAAACAAGACAGTGTGTATCACCACCTACCCATCGTCTTCCAGAGGTCCTGAATTTTTTTTTCATATCTCTTCTTCTGTGTTTCCATCTCCGTCCTCAGAGATTCTACACTGCTGGCTGCTGCCTGAAACCACATCAAACTGATTTTAACTACAACTAATACTGCATTTCTTGCAATCAATCAGAATGAGCTAATGTCACTAGATAAGGAACTGAGATGTTAGGCTGGAAGGTAACAAGAATACTGGTATCAAATTTTTGCTGGTTCTGAAAATCGAATGAACAATAATTCTGTACACAAAACTATTGATTTCATGGGCAAATGGCACATAGTTGGGGATAAGTTGGAGTTCTTGCAGATGTAGATTAGATAACTTTCACGGCGTAAAACTTTTCCCAAATCACAAGTATCTCTTGACGTTTTCTATTGCCCCCTCTTCTCAAATAGCTATATCTCAGGCTAGAATAATGCATAGTCAAAATATTTTTTCACCTGATATAAATACACATATTAAGCTTTCACAAGAGTCATCAGTAATTTGACACAGTAAAAAAAAAAAGTGAATTAAGCCCCATTCTGACTGGCTGCAAGCTTCTATTCAAGGATGAAGTAGCTGTGCTATCTTATTGTCACTGTTCTGTCTTTATGGACTATCGGCCGAGAACTAGCACTATTTGCTGACTCAAACTAGGAGAGTCTTTTGGCCATACATATCTGTGGATTTAAAAGGCCACCTGTGACAGATTATATTCCATATCTTACTACCTTGCTAAACGGTACAAAATTTATAGTCATGCAAGTGAGCATCATTTGACAGGTGTCCAACTGTGACAATTTTCAAATTTCACCCTCATGTGTAGCCTTGACCAAACAAAATGACTCTGGCACCAGACAATGGTACAGTTCTTTCACCAGACTTTGAACAGAATTATGAAACAAAATATAAACACTTTTTTGGGGGGAAATTTTACAAACACTTATTTCAGAAAAGGTAAATACTCAGGTAAAAAACCCAAAAGGTTTCCTTATTTTACACTGATACAGAAAAAAAAAAATCATGAGTTATAAAAAATGAGCTGGATCAGTGAAACAGGAAATAAGTGGTCTGTAAATATTCTTCAGGACTCTCTACGCATCTGCTGACTGAAAAATCAACGCTGAAGACTTTCTAGGTCCCCGAAATCCATTTCACCAACCTAAATCTTTTGAAGCTACTTAAATGCTGACAAAACTCTTCTACTCTTCAATATCAACTTACTGGTGTTGTCATCTTCTGGATGTCTTTTACTGGTGTTGTCATCTTTTGGATGTCTTTGGCCATATGTTCCAGCTGCTCCAGGATTAATTTCTCTATCTATAGAGGTTAAAAACATTCAACTTTACACAATTTTTTTCCACAGAATTTGTCTTGTAGCATAAGGTAGTATAGCTGCATTTCTTTTTATCTTAATATTGAATATTTCTTGCCAGCACAGTTATGGTTCCATGGCAAATATCACAGGCAATTTCTAAACCTCAGCTGGACCACAAATAGGAATGGTGCCCTTTAAACATTGTGAAAATAGCCAAGGAAAAAGAGCAGTAGTAATTTTCTGATGGCATAGGGTAGGTAAGAAAAAAATACATGTACATACAACTAAATTTCACCACCTGGTATCTCATGCACTCAATAACCTCTTAGCAACTGACCTCTATTTATATCATCACACTAACACATCAACTGACATGAACAGGTAGCACTGCTAAATGACAACTGTAAAATTTAACACAATCTAACATGTAAGATCAATTTCACTGAATCTGGAATTAATTCTGAGCTGAGAGAAATTAATCAGGCACAGTCAGATTAAAATACTGATTGTCCAAATAGTGAATACATTTTGCTTGCCTTAGCAGATCTGTCTTTCACAACCGCTCTCATTCTGCTGTTTAAACCTGATGAAGAGTCTTCACTGACAACTGTACTGTCTCTGGGGAACAGAAATAATTTCAATTCCTTGCTGAAATAACTGCTCAGTATAAGAATCAAGAACACATTGCAGCCATCACATCTTTCATCATGTCAGTTTCACAGTCTTCTTGTTAGTCAGTGAGTAGTAGTATGTTCATACAAATCAACTCAACTTATTCACAACCACTGTCTCTGAAACTTTTCAACCTTCTTTGCATTTTCCAGAAATATCACATCTTCTCTAAAAGTGTCAAAAAGAAACAAATGCCATGCAGCTACATCCTCCACTTAAAGGAAGACTGTCCTGTCCTACGATACCCTATTATTCCAATAAAACAGTCTTTCAAGTGTCTGTCATAATGATATAATGCCTCTGCTGGCCCCAGACAACCCAAAGGGTTACATTATTCAAAGTCTGAAGTGTTACAACCACTGCACGTTTGGCGACCATAAGCTTATGTCAAATACATTCTAGCCACATGGCCAAGCTGTCTAGCCAGCGCTCTGCAGATGAGTGATAGCATGTTGGTATTAATGTTTTAATTCCTCTGTGAACAGTAGATATGCCAAACACAATCACGCTGAGGTAATAAAAATGCAGAATACTTGTCTCGCTTACACTATCAAACTTTACGTTTGAATTTGGAAGACCAGAACCTTAATTAAAAGCTGAATAATACATTGTCAGGTAGAGGTGTCTGTAGCTGCTGGAACGAGTGATGTCAGCGTTTTTGCCACAGGCTTCTGCCGACTGGGGAAGGAGAATAATTCTGGACGCAAGGGCCAAACCCAATAACTCTAGCTCTCCTTTTTGCATCATATTACATATGTGCACGGTAACAGAACAATGCTCTTTCTTCACAAAATTGACTCGGTGGGCATCATAGATAATTTTTAGAGAGAAAAAGTATTGAAACGGAAAATCATTTTTGATGTGTGTGTCCTACTTTAAACAAAATTTCTCAATCAGTAACACTGTCTATTATCTGTGTTCAAAGAATCTGCTTAGTTCAAGAGGAATACACAATCAGACAACAATAGAAACACTCAGTGAAGTTTTGAATTGGGGAACAGAGCACATTTGGACGTGTCCAGAGTGTAGTGATGTTGTTGTCATAAACAAATACTCCAGTACAGTCATACGTACCAAGCTTCACATATGTATGGTAATGGGACTAGACAAGATCAATTCCTTATTCACTATAAAATATATCTTAGTTACAGCACATAGAGCAGTGTTGTTTATAACTGCACGTAACAACTCACATACACATACATTCAGACATAGCTCAGACAATCCATCACTCACAAGACAATACAAGAAATGACTCTCCTCCTTCAAAATGACAACAAATTCAATCTCAATAAAAGCCCTTACCGGGTAGTGCTGGAATGAGAACTGTTTCTCTGCCGCTCCACATGACCTGTTAGGTCTATGGATTCTGAGCCACCTGAACATCCGATCCTACCAGGCCCTGCCCCCACTTCCTCCACCCCCTCAACCTCACTGTCATCATTATCCCAGTCATCAACTTCACTGTCATTAATCTGTCCAACTCTGTTATTCTCATCTTCACCTTCCATATTATCCTCAACATCATCAAGCATTATCACAAAATTATCTGATGATGAACTTTTCTTTGAACGGCTCGATGACAATATCCTAGGTTTGAATCTGTATTTGTGCGGTGGAGAAATGTGTTTTTCCTTGCCTGAGCTAACTGCAGGCTGTGGCGGCACCGATGATAATGCAGAGGTTTTGGTCCCTGGCAAGTTCTTGTTGACAGATGTACTAAGTATAGTTTTGAAAGACAGAGCCTGAGAGAGTTGTGAACCCACACTGGTGGTTGTTGGTGCGGAAGGTAATATCTCAGATGTTATCTGTGGCCCAGGTGTTGCCATGCTGGTCTGTACAATTGCCAGATCTGGTGTTGTCAATGTTCCCCTCAGGGTTGGGTAGGAGGTAGATGAGGTTGGCGTATTTTCAACTGACTTATCCGTGTCTGTGGCAGAACTCTTTCCTTCATCACCATCACCTGTAGCAGCAACGACTATATCACTGCCAGACTTTTCAGTTGTTTCATTAACTTCTACTTCCTCATCCATTACCTCCTCATCACTATCTTCCTCAGGTCCATCAGCACAAACAACCTCCATGTCTAAAGTCACATTATCACCATTATTACTTTCTTCATCATCCTCATCATCAACATCATCATCATCATCATCATGAATACTGATGATCGGAGAGACCTCCTGATCTTCTGATGCAGTTTTTGTCTCAGCTGCCTTGTCTTTTTCCTTTGTGGTGTCATCCTTATCATCATCTATGACAACAATTTCTGAGTCTGACCCAGACTTTGATACCAGTCCACCTGTGGATAAGGTGACAGTTTTGCCTGTGGAGGAAGAAGGGGCAGGCATGCTTTCACTGTCACTGCTCCCTTCCTTTTTACCATCTGTGTCATCAGTCAAACTTAGGCCTTCATCCACTGACAAAGAACTGTCTGAAGAGATGGTGACTAATGGTGCATCCTTTTCTGTGCCTAAGACTGGTAGCTGTGTACTGCTTGCTTGAATCATATTCTCAGATTCATTTGTTTTTGGCATTGGTAGAGTTAAAGTCTCTGTCTCCAAAGAACTGGCTGAAGGCTTTGACTGGGTAACATCTCCAGCACTGACAACAGGCAAGGTGATCTGTGATGATAATGGTGTATAAGATTGTGCAGTACCTTTCGGTGATGTGGTGTCTGCCAGTTGATCCTCTTGCTCATCATCGATGTCCATAAGCAAAGCATCACTGTCATCATCTGGCTCATCACCACAACCATCATCACCATCATCATCTGCACCAGCAAGGATGAAAGCGTCATCATCATTGTCAAAAGTATCATCCCCTTGCAGACCCAACTGGGCTTTACAAGAGTCAATGACTTTCTGTAAACTTTCTTTGTATTTGGAACCTGGGCTGACTGTTGAGGCAGATGTGACTGGAGGCATCGCCAAGGCTGTTGTAGTGACTGATAAAGATATCGATGTGGAAGATGATGCTGATGTAGATGAGGACAATGATGTTGAAGTTGTTGTTGTTGTAGCCATGGGTCCAGCTGCGTCTCCTGAGCCCCCAACAGATATGGCACGTTCAGGTTGTACAGACTGCGCAGTTTTGCTATGAGCAAGTCTATCAGCACCACTGGCTGAGATGTTCCCATGGCCCTGACATGGTGTGGAAGATGCCTCATCTCCACCCTTTGGACTGTCTGTAGCTGTTTTTGCTTTTACACTCCTGCTTGCCACATCCCCTGAAGAGATGTCGTCAGTTTTATTTCCATCCTCTACTGTTTCTGGAGATTTACCAGCAACTGGTTTATGCCTGGATGAATCACTTTCACTCACTCTTTTATGTGAGGTCTCAATGCTCTTAACGGGGCTCTGTGAGGACAAAGTAATGGAAGTATCTGACAAGTCTGTTGAAGTTAATGAAACGCTGCTACTCTCTTCTTCATTAACACTTGCACTCTCACTGCTACTCCTCTTTTCATTCCTGCTTGAGGAGGCGGGACTAACCACATCCCTTTCCTTTGAAGCCTCCTCTCTTTGAGCTGAACAAGATTGGTTCACTACAGATTTACCCTGTCCCTTGTCTAGATTGTCAGCAGTGTTCTGAATATCACATTCTCCTTGACTCCCCAGATTTGCTTCTCCTCTGCTTCCACCAGCACAAACTTCAGCAGCAATAATAGCACCAGTCTGCTCTGCAGCCTCACCTGAATTTTTTTCCTTGTCCTCAGCATCTTTATCATCTACTTTACTGTTATCTGATGAACTACTTTTTCTTCCCGAGATATCCTTGCCTGATGATGAAATATTTTCACTCAGGGTTTTTCCTTTTTCACTAGCACTTGTGCTCTTTTCACCTATCTTGACCGTGTCACTAGTTTCCATGGTTTCCATTGAGACATCACGTGTGTCTCTCTGTGCTGATGTTTCACAGTCCTTGCCTGCCACACTAGAAGCAGCTTCATCAGGTTTGTCTGTCTCTGATGTGGATGAGGATGATGATGCCACAGGCTGAATTTTATCAGAGATACGCTGGATCAGTTGCAAGTCTGAGAATGACATGAAAAATGTGTTTAGACCAGACACAAATTAAAAAACAAAGATGAGCACAAACTTTATTAGATGTATAAACATACAGCTTAACTGGCCAATCATGACCTTACTGCCAGCTCTGCGACAACCTCGGTCTAGTGTTCTCAACTTCACACTTTCATCACTCTGTGGAACAGAACTATTTCTCCTGTACTTAAACCAGCCAGCCAAGTAACAAAACCAGCATCTGTCTTTGCTTAGGAGGATTCCTGTAGATGTTTCATGTTGGCATATTGGAAAGTTGCAAAATGGTTGCCACAAAACGTTACATTTTTTTCAATTATTTCATGATTTTTTTTGTATTTCTAGTGACCTAACTTTTTTTTTTCATGATAATAACATCAGTAAAACCATCACGTCACTAATTCTGTGTCACATGACATTTATCTGCTGCTGGACAAGTTTTCTCTCTGGTTGATGAACAGGAAAGTAGCCACAGAAAAAGCCATAAACTACCAATTCAGTTTCCCAAGTATTCAATGATTTTTCCATGAGAATTGACCTTTTTGCTGATTTCAGACCTGGAAACACCAATGGCAATTTCCCCATATCTTCCAGTCCTACTTCATGAAAGTCACTTCTCTCGGTCAGTAGTGGTTATCTGTTGGTTTGTACAGTTCCTTACAACAGTTGCCCAAATAAAGATTAAAAGGAATTGTGATTATCCAGTGATTTTTACCAGGAAACACAACATTTTGTGTTGTGAAAGATGTTGCAAAAAGCATAAGTTGTGATTAGAAGAAATGCAATTAAGTAGATTTGGCAAAATCATCATTAGTTTTTGATGAAAAGAGACTCAAAAATTTGCTTTCCTTTATCTTTGGCTGCTGTATTTAATATCCCCATGGCGTGGGGGAATGTGATGGCCTTATTCCAAGACTGGTGCAGTTGTTCCAGGAGGCCTCTCTGGTACCACAGGTGACCTTTAGTCTCCACATAATTTCCTCAACACTCCTGTTCTATTTCAAGAGTTCACCTATACTCACCAGGCAGAGTAGGCCGAGGCAAAACTCCCTTGGTAGATCTTAGCTCCGGTAGAGGCTCCACCCTCTGTTCACTCAAGAGGAACACACCTTTCGGCATAGGCTTCAGGTAAATCACCTGTCCAGGAAGTGGATGAACAAACACTGTCATGTCAGCTAATACCAACAAGTTTAACCTATGATAAAGATATAAAACTATGGTTCTGTAGCCTCATGACCTTTCCCTCCCTACACCAACCTCAATGAATCTGGTTACAGAAACACCGTACTTTCAAGCTCTTTAGGTCACCCAATTAGGAATGACCTGTTGGATTTGAGCGTGTAAGTGCTTTAGATAGCTGGCACGGTACTAGTGATTATGACTGGGTGACAAAAGCTTCTGGCACATCGTCTATGCGCTTTCATAAAGGCTTACGTCATTTTTTGCTGCTTTGAGAAAACATTGGACACAACAGGCATGAATCTCTGCAACAACAATTTTGGCAAGAAAAAATTGGTGCAGAGAGAATACTCCTATCAAACAAGCGATTTGGCCCACTATCCACTAACACTCAAACCTGCAATTTGCTCCCAGATGTTTTTTTTTATTATTTTGTAGACAGCGAAGGCTCCTGATCTACTCTATAGATTTACCAAACAGATCTCATTCAGCAGTGGTAAAAAATGCAACTCTATCTAAATTTACTACACGATCTTCCACAAGTCCTCATCATCTGCCTGCTGGCAAACCAAACTACTACTGGCAACTTAAGAAACTTCTTTAACACCTGAAAACAGTTCTGCTCATTTGTTAATACATAAAGAAAAATGAGAAAAGCAGCAAAACTTGTACCTGTCTCTGCTGAGTTCCTGGTGTTGATACAGATCCTTTCTTCAAAGTAATGTTGCTATACTTGGACTTGAGGGCTAGCGCTGCCTTGCCTGCCACAGACTGTTTCTCCGTGGGTCGTCCCTCACTAGTCTGACAGAGATGAAGAGTAAAATACATTTACATAAAGAAACAAGTTGTCTCACATTTGCTACAGTGCTGGGGTGATATCTTGTCACACCAGTTTACAAGTGTTGTCTGTCCAGCTGAATGAAACTCTCGACTCTATCATAGTAAAATGAGTTCGGGACTAGACACAAAGTTAAGGATAGAGGTGGGACTGAAAAATAGAGTCAGTCTTAGGTATCATCCACGGAATGGAGGCAGCGTGGCCATGCGGTTTGTGAGTTGTACTCAGAAACTGAAGACTTTCAAGTCTAAGGTTTATGTGTTCGACTCGCGAGCTGGGCAGTGTATGTTACAGTGTCCTTGGGAAAGACACTTCGCTTTTATTTCCTCACTCGACTCAGGTGTAAATGAGTACCTGGCTTTAGAGCTGGGGGGACCAGGGCGCTGCACCGCTGGCGACCAGCAATGACTTTGTTATGTATTTCATTTGTAATATTATGTATTTACATGTATGATGTGTATTGTTATATGTGTTTGTATTATGAATGAGATGTGTAACACTGTATGACATTGTAAAACAATTTCCCTACGGGGTAAATAAAGTCGTATTTATTTATTTATTTTATTTATTTATCTCCTGAGGCTGGTTTCTCTTTCTTAATCCTGTCCCTAACATTGATTCAAATACATTTAGGGCATCTCTCAGGATTATACTAAACAGATAAGACATTTATAAATTGTGGCGACGATTTGTTAATATTTTACGCTAATATTTGACAACTGTGAATTATGATGATGCAAACAGATGATTATGGTCTTGAGGGAAAATTTTGGACAGGACTACAGTACTTCTGATCCAGAAGATGAAATGTGTGTAATATAACAAGCAGCAATGATAGACATAATGTAAATATATATACACTCTCACAGTCTCAGGTCAACAACAACTTTCAATCTTATCTCCCACCAACACAAATACAGATAGAGCAGGAAAAATAGAAATGCAGAGAGAAAGAGAGAGACAGAGAGAGAGAGAGAGAGAGAGAGAGAGAGAGAGAGAGAGAGAGAGAGAGAATAAAATGTTGTGGTGTTTAGTGTTCCAAGTTGGTCTAAGGCTCTAGGGGACAATAAATAATGCCAAACAACAAACAAACCAACAAACTCTCAAACATGCAGCATGTGTTGTGAGAGAAGCAAGAGATAAAATATTCAGTACAGTACAGTCTCTGACCCCTGGTTTGCTTTTCATCTTTGCCTTCCCTGCTTGCTTGCTGCCTCCACTTCCAGAGCCAGTATTGATATTCTTCATCTTGCAGTAAACAGAATCGCTACTATATGGTGTGCGGAATGGGGCATAGTCAAATGAGCCAAGCTTCTCCCTGGAATTAAATCAAGACATTAGACTGATGTTGTAGAGGATCCAGGTGACTTTCAACTACTGTCTGGTAAACAAGAAAAATGTTATGTCACTGCAGCAAAATGTTAATATATAGACTTTCTCTCCATTCAGTTCTGAATTAGGAGAGAGCAAACATGGAGCTATAAGGAGAGCAAGAATATTATTAACATCCACAAAAAAAGCAAAGAAGATAACCTCTGATTTAAGCATACACTGGATGATGAAGATGTTCTATGACTGACCGTAATTTCTTGACATGGATTTCCACCTCTCTCATGGCACCGTCCATCCCTCCCCTTCCCTTCTTTAGTTGAACAGGGCAGTTCTTAGACAGCATGAAGCAGGATGCCATTGGCACCCAGGACCTGGAAAACAGGAGAAAAGGGAAAGGTGAAATATCAGGACAAAACCAGTAATACAGTAAAACTCACAATAAGTAGTTCAACAGCAATTTTATCTGGTTATCGATTCTGAATTGACCTGCACCAATATAATCTGTTATCTTATCATTTGAACCTTGAGGACAAACACACCTCAATGATAGGGATGGTGTGCCTTTCCCATATTTTTTGGCAAACTTTTGTTGAAGGTCTGACCAAATATTGCCATTGTCAAGCCAAGAAAACTGAAGAAAATGATGCTTCAAGTTCAAATATTGAATATTAATTGACACATATATAATTTTTCACCTCAAAAAAAAATATTTTAATAATTTT
Source organism: Ellobium chinense (assembly GCA_033807755.1). Lineage (NCBI taxonomy): Eukaryota > Metazoa > Mollusca > Gastropoda > Ellobiida > Ellobiidae > Ellobium > Ellobium chinense. The sequence goes on from JAWQUT010000661.1 coordinate 224,900, forward strand.
TTCATTCATAATGAGCAGCATTTCAAATTCTTTCATTTTATCTCAATCCTTCTAGCCTCAAAGTGTGACATATTACTGAATCAGAAATTTCTCCTACTTATAAAGTACATAGATATGATGCTGCATATGATACTAATAATTTGACAGAACTAAACCCTCAATTTGAATGTCTGCAAGACAACAGCAAATGATAATTAACAGCATATCTACAATATTGCATTGAACCACCCCATCATTTGGGTAGAAATTCAAGTAATGACTGCCAGCTTTGGCTTGAATAATCAAATTTTCCAAGAAAGAGGTTAATAATATGGAAATATCACAGAAGTATATGTATAATCCATTTGATTATTATAAAGATTAACGGTTGACAGATGACTGCACATGATGAGTGAAGATTTACTTCTAGCAAACAATACTTCTGACAATAAATATATTCACCCAGTACAGTGTTATGCATCTGTCTGTCAGCAAGGTATTAGCTCTACCAGCTGAAATTCATCGAAATACAATGCCCAAAACTCACAGTGGAAAAGAAACAGCATCTCTATTGTGAAAATCTCCTGAAATGATCATACCTATCATGTGCTCCAAAAAATCTCACATCAATTTGTCCCTTGACTTCCCTCAGCGCCTGCAACAGAACAGCAAGGTAGAAAAGACCACACTCTGATATGTTTATTATGAAATTCACAGGATGTTCTGATCTGATTTGGATCAAGCAAACTTCATTATCTCCACAAGACCTGTCATAGCCAGCAATCACTTCACAGAACTTCACTAGGTTTTGGAACAGTGCTAATGTTTCATCATCAGTGTTTGCTTTATTAAAAGAGAAAACTCTCTCACTCACAGAACAAGGTGACAGAAATCTTCACAGATAGAATGTTTTGACCCTTGACCCTTTGACTTCCTGACACTCTAAGGGGCTCATGTCTCCCAAGTGCACTTCTCTAGATTTTCTTGCCTTGAGGGAAATTTGAACATCCAGTTTTTAATTCCTTGCAACATATTCTCTTTCCCATCATGAAGCCTTCTTGAAAGTGGCGGTTTTTAGTCTAAGTCTTAAATTGTGCTGACAACAGGCAATATAGTTTTTCAAATTACAATCTGTGAATCTATTCAGTGAACAATTTGTAGGGCAGAGATCTGATGTGATGGTAAGTGCATAGAGAAAAATCACTCTTTACTGTTCCATTTCAAATAAATAGTAGTCTAAACACAACCTGGGCTTCAAGAAATCCAATCAATCATTCCTGAACAGTCCCCATCATCCCATCTTATACATCCACTGTGCTGCACACAGGCTTTATCCTTGCCGACCGGCTGGAGTGTACACGTTTTCTCTATAACTATCAAATAATGATTACATGTATACATTCAACAATTAGAAAGTTAGTCTTACATCCTTGTTAAGGAAGCATGAAGGAACCACAACCATCTTAGAGACTGAGTGATGGAGGAAAACTGCTATTTTTACCGTAACTGGAGAATGATTTATGCATTTTAGCTGTGAGAAATCATTTCACTCTGGCGCAACAAAATAACAACAACAGTAGCCTAATCCACTTGTAACATACCTTGGCTGGCCAGAATGGATAACCTTTCAACTTTGCCCAAACAAGTGGATGAGGTGTGCGCTGAAATAAATGGAAACAGTATAAAAACCAGAGTTACTCACCCATTTCCCTGCACCGCCACCCCCTCCCCAATACAAGATAAGCCCTGCCCTGTAAGTATAATTTGTAAATAGAATGAACTCAAAGTTTCTTAGTGCTGCTATTACCCAGAAGATGACACACAAAGTCTGTGATGTCCTGTTTACTACAGAATTAGCCAATATCCTCAGGCATTTGAGACTTTGTGCCTGACTGATGAGTAAAAATGAAGAAACAAACATCACTTACACAGGGCTCACAAAACCAATCAATGTCGCTTTGCACACACGAGTTGTAGTAACAGTCAGGACACACTTCAATCTCACTCATCTGTACAAATAAAGTTGTAACGATAACAAATTATATCTTACTACATAATGAAATGAGAACACTAAACATAGAACCACACTCACTGTCTTAAAATATACTTGGAAATGACCACAATAAAAATGTATGGGACACTCTAGGCTGTTTTGTATTATTTATATTTAACACTATTAATAGGATTAATCTAACCAAAACAATATATCTGGAGTTCCAAAGTGTTCTGATATGCCACTGGTTCAATGCTAAGGATTTTAAACCCAAACTATTTCTAGAGCACATCAAAAATAATTACTTCTTTTCCTCTTTCTTAGGTCTTAATCTCTAACACTAAAGAAATCACATTTCAGTTTTACATAACTATTCTTGATCAGCATTAATCTCTAAACATTAGCAGTTTATTTCACCTTTTTAAACTTGTTACTGCAAGCCTAGGTCACTAAAGTAAGGATGCAATATCTTTTTCATCAATGAAAAAAAATATTATTATATTTGCATCTGTTCACCAGACAGAAAAAGGTCAGAGACCCATCCCTATATCTGTCCTTAAAATTCAGCAATCAAAAATGCTAGCTCCAACATGGATATATCAATGAGATTCCACCTCCTTCCATTTTGGCATTATGGGGATCCAGATGAATATTTTCTAACCTCATGAAGGAGCCATGACAACTTACTTCATGTTTGCAAACTTTCAACAAAGCTCGGGCCACTGATGTGATTCTGTTTGGAACTGAGGAGAAAACAGAAAAATTTGCAAAAAAAGTTTCGCAGAAAGGAAAGTCTCAGACACAACTGAACTGCAGCACAAAGTTTCAACTCCAGGTGAAGAAGATGTATGAGGCAGTTTGTGTGCATGTACATGAAAGGCAATAAAATTCAATAGGCGAGTAAAATTAGTAAAAGAAGAGAGATGGAGGAGTATGGGTAAAATATAAGATAGTAAATCCTCTTTGAGGCCTTTAATAGAATATGAAATATTTACAAATAGTAGCTGACTAACAGAGGACAACATAATAATAAACTAGATCTAGAACCAAATTTTTCGCAAAAAGCCTTTATCAGAGCCAAAAAAAGTAACAAATCGAATAACGCACAAAAGAGAAGAAGACAAAGCAGAGTTCACATAACAAATCTATTTACCAAGTTCTTTATGGAAGAAACATTTTTCCATATCAACATAAACATTAAGCTTTATTCTTGCATATCATTCAAGTTTCACTTGACTATATCAAGCTAAAAAGTTCTGAAATCTGAGAGACTGCTGCTAATCTCTGATTAGTATTCTTTATCTTTGCTAGAGAGAGTCCATATCTGATGATCAGGAAGAGGTGAATGTATAAAAGCTTTCTGAGATAAACAATGGCTGTGATAAACAGAATTCCACTACATGGAAAATGTAGCATCATGTTATGAGAAAGTGCTGTTGTAAAAAGAGAATTTAGGAGACAAAATACTGGCACCACCCACTTCATATGGTAGAATACAGAGTTCACTAGCTGTCGACTGGACTATAGAGTTCACTTGCTGTGCACTGGACTATAGAGTTCACTAGCTGTGCACTGGACTATCGAGTTCACTAGCTGTCGACTGGACTATAGAGTTCACTAGCTGTGCACTGGACTATAGAGTTCACTAGCTGTCGACTGGACTATAGAGTTCACTAGCTGTCGACTGGACTATAGAGTTCACTAGCTGTGCACTGCACTGGACTATAGAGTTCACTAGCTGTGCACTGGACTACAGAGTTCACTAGCTGTGCACTGGACTTACTTCCATTGTAAACACAGGAGTTATGATAAATCCACTTCGTGTCCGCTAAAAATGCTTCTGTGCTGCCGTACTCTTTTCTCCTGATGTTCTAAAACATAAAAGAAAAGAAAATTTCCTCAGGACAAATTTGGGAAAAACAAAAAAAGTGGTTCAGTATACAGTGATATGAGGCAAAATTCAGTTTGTGTAACCAAACCCCTGTATGTGTGAATGAAGAGAATCTTTTCTCCCAGTGGTTGTGTCCACTTTGAAAAAAATGGACTGGATTTGATGAAATCAATTGATTTCACAAAACTGCTATTTCATTTTCAAACTTACTGTTAGGTGTGGGCAAACGTTTTACTGCAAAATTGATAAAGGCACTACAACACACACACACACACACAAAAGAGATCTTGAAAAGGGGCTTGTCTGGTGGAAAGACTGAACCTAAAGTTTACTGTCAAATAACTGAATGCCAGAATATCTGATGCGAGGATAAAATTTTAGTTCCTGCTCCAAAAATAAATTACAATAGGGATCATATCCAGATTTGAAACTCTGAAAAACATCATAAGTCTTTAATAGTTTTCTATGCGTAAAATGACACCCCTATGGGATAGATTCTAGCGACAATGTTGACCACGAAAACCTGCATATTTTCTAACGCAGCTGCATTCCTGAAGGTGTGACAATGTTGGAATTATCCAGAACAAATTTCTGATGCTCCAGTGGGATACATGGGACCCCTGCAACATGTCATGATATAAATACGACAAAACTTACCTTCTGTAATACTGACAAACTCATTGGATAAAACACATAGTCTGAGTAGTTTGGAAAAATTGCTGGGTCAACTGGATTCTCAAATGGCTCAGCCTGGCAAGGGAGAAAGATTACCAAGAAAAATGACAGGATTTGGCTGAAATACGATTCTCTTTTCTTGTCCACCACAGCTGTGTCAATCTTGACAAACAAAACTACTGTCAACACATAAAATTATAATCTTTAGTTATTGCTGCACAAAGTCGCTGTCACCAACTGAGATCGTAAGTGCTAATAATAAAAGCTAACATGACTATGACAATGTTTTAATCATCATCATCACTGTCTCTGTCAACAGAATCTAGAGAACGTATATGTAGTAATAAGAAAGATAAACTGTCCCTCTAAAGAAAGAATTTAAAAATTAATTCATCAGTTAAGCACTGATCAGTGAACAAAATTGCATGAAAGATTTACAGGAAATGCACAAAACATTTCTTGGAAAAACACAAAATATTACAACAGGGTCAGTCCATGGAATGAGTTGAGTTACTCTGAAAACAGGTACAATCATACCATATAATGGTTTACAGCCGATATACAAACTGCAGTATTTACTCAGGAATATTAAGTGACATATTCAGAAAGTAACATGGGTATGAAATTTACAAAAAATCTCATTATTATCATTTACTGTTTTGTGTCAAGGCATCAGATCCTTGCTAGACTAGATATGATAAGACTTTGTTATATTGTAAGGAAGAATAACTGACAGAAATGAGGGGAGGGGGGGTGCTGAGGGAGGAGAAGAGTCGATTGCAAAATGGACCAGGAAATAAAGAGATGATTAAGAGCTGGAGGAAATAATTGTAATCCTTGAAACCATGAGAAAGATGTGATTAAAAGAAGTTGGTCATAATCCAGTGATATTTAGATTGAAAATACATCATTCTATAGTTTGGAAACTACTGTGAATGAATGAAAGTTGCAAGTATGCAGAGTTGATTGTGTAAGACTTACCCCAACAGTCCTCATCCTGTCCAGGGCATATCTCAACAGTGTACACAATAGATCCACTGATATCATACTCATGGCCTTTGACCGGGTGTCTGTGCATTCCGCTTTCATTATTTTCTGCAGCAATGAAAGAAAATATCAATCTGAGAAGAAGAATCTCCAGATTCCAAATGAGATTCAAATAAACATACTTATAATCTTTTGAAAAAAAAATCACATTATATAGTAATATCATCAGAGGACTCTCTACACACTCATATCATCAGAGAACTCGCCAGTGTCCTAACTAAAATGGGAACATCAAATGACAAAAAGTGTAATATTTTTACTGTGTTTTGTCCAGCAGGGTTGTGTCAGGATGTTAAATTTTTGTTTTCCATGACTTTTCCATTATAATTTCAGGTTGTCTGACATTTTTCCCGCGATAAGAACAAACTTAAACCCATCACATGACAACCACTCTGTTACATGACATTTATTCAGAGGTTTACAATTTTCATTGCCTGGAGTTCTCAGTAGGTGGGATGTTCTGTACAAAATTATGAACCGTCAATCTAAATTTTCCATAATTTTTCCTGAACATTTCTGGCCGTTGTTGTTGATTCCAGATATTTTGCAGCCAATAATACTTTTCCATGATATTTCTAGATTTTTCATGTTAGTAACAAACCTGATCTACTCAATTGGAAATCTGGCTCCAAGCTATTGGCCGTATCAGAATATGAAAAACGGCAGTGGCATCTCAAAAAGATGAGAAAGTGGATAAGCAACCTACTCATTATCAAAGTAACGCTCTTCGAAAGCAATGCCAGCAGGCAGATAATGAACAGGCTAAGGTCATACTTCATTTTATTTTACTGTGAATGCCTACCTCACATTCTGGACACACCCAATCTTGTGGCACATTGTTTTCGATGTTCAGACATTTGGCATGGAAGACCCTAGGGCAAAGTTCACAACAGATCACAAGTCCTTCTTTGTGACACAGCCAGCAGAAATAGTCATTCTTATTATCCTGAAGGGAGATAGTACAAGTAAATTTCTTGAATGAACTTTGGTGGCGGGCTTGAAGTTTTTCATTGAATAATATTGTGTTCCACATTGGATACTGATATATAAGCCTGAAATGTGCTGACAATATATCCATATGTAACACATTGTAGTAAAACTTTACAACAGTGAAATTGCCTGCGATTTCAGGGCAAAGCTCCTTACTTTGTATCTGTTTATCAAATTTACCTCACAACATTGAATATCTTAAGATCTCCAAGTTTCAAGCTGGTCCCTTTTGAATTCAATACTGTGGTCATTAATCTTAGTATTAAGTGACTTTATTAAATGACCTCTAAAAAAGATTACCTCACATAATGTGTTCTTGCTAAGATGCCCATAATCACGAAATCCGATCTTTTCACTTAATTTAAAAGGTGCACATCTGCAGCTTTTTACACGTCCTTTTCATTTTACATGTATAATGGATGACTGAATGAATGCGACTGGTTGTATCATTAAACTCTTGAATCCACAAAAGCATTTCTGTATGTTCAAATTCAAACCGAAGTTTTTCAGAATGGCTTTGGGAGTGAGGATGTAGTTTTAGCTTAGTACAAACACCAGTCAGCTATCCAGGAAAAATATCTGTGTCACCAAATACACTCAGTAACATTAGCTTGAATCAGTTACTACAAACACCACAGTCAGTGAAACAACATTATAGAAGATGCCATTAGCAGTTGTTTTGTGGACATCATTTCCAATTACCAATAGCAAATTTCATCTGCTAAAAACGAGTACTTAAAGACCCTCAAGGCCTCTCCTATAGGGAGAAATGAACAGAATTCAACCTCATATGTATTTTTTTGTTTGTGTTTTTCCTCATTATCAACAAACCTAAAATAACCTAATTATCACTCCCACAGCTCGTTATATTGTCCTGAAGTTATATTTCTGATATACAAAAAAAATTTCATGCCTCTCTGTAGCCTCAAAATGTCAACAGCACTATGCACTAACCTCTCCACTTCCATCATTACGTCCAATTTTCTTCCGTTTTGGCGGCACCGCAGGTGGTCCATCCACTTCACTCTCTTCTGCAGCTTTCCTCTTACGAGAGGGTGTCAGTGCCGTGTCTGTTGAGAGAGAAACATTAGGATGATAACTGTTCCAGCTCTGTTCATGCAGTCCATTTCTTATTGCTATCTAGAAACACACCAGTAATTTTCAGTAAGCCAAATAGAAGGGCCTGACTTGTAAGTTGTTTTCACAATCCACAGATTTTCAGGCTTAAATTTGTAAGTTGTCTCTTGAGTCAGGGGATTTATGCTGCTGTGATCTTGTCAGAAATTTAACTCCAATTCCTAACAGAACTCAGGGGCAAAAAGATTATCTGGCTCAGAATGGGGAGGGGGGTGTTTATGTGTGTGTGTGTGTGATTGGAAGGGGTGGGGGGTGGGGGGAAAGAAGAGGGTTGGGAGTGTGCAACCAGAATGCTGCATTTCATGCAGCAAAGTAACAATGACCCTGTTATGCATTTCACTTGTAATACCACACAGTTATATCAAGTTTCCAGTGGTATGTGTATATAGAATAATATAAATAAAATGTTTATTTTCAACTTCTTTTTCTCATGGCCACTAACAGGACCACAATACTGTGGTCATCACGGATGTGATCTTTATGTGGTGATTAATCCAGGCCATGTCAAATAATCCATGAAGACGGGGCACTGTATACAACAAAGAACTGTAAGATCAGGTACAATGGTATCTCAGCTTAGACAACAAGAAAACAACATGATCAGAAGTGTAGCTCAATACTGTATTATGATTTCACTCTTTGCTCACCTGCTGAAGATAATAAAGCACTTTGCACACCTGCTGAAGATATTAAAGCACTTTGCACACCTGATCCAATTACATAAAAGAGATCACTGTATGTATAAAGAAGTATTTCAACCTGTTGTGAGTGGAAAGAGGAGTATTTTACTTACAGGAAGATGGAGAGAGGGAAAATGAAGCTGGCAAGGATTAGCTACAAACCTTTTCTCCCTGCCTGACGTACGGAAGATGCTGCATCATCTCCAGCTGAGGATGAAGTTGATGGTGACACAGGTCTGTCCACAGAAGAACTTTCAAATGGAGATGTGGTTGAAGTTCCAGACATGACAAGTGTGCCAGTAGACAACCGAGTTCTGATGCCCTTACTGCTTTGACTGCCATCTGCATTGGTGAATTTATACATGGCTATCGCAAAATCATGGTCATTCACATCATATCACCGCGACAACGGAATTCTTTCATGAAGTATCACCTAGAGTGTTCACAACACTGATATCTTGTAAGGGTCCACTGAAACCTGAGTCATTCAATTCATTGATTCTCTTAATATAGTGGCAAAAAGATTTAACTCCCAAATATATATATATATATATCACGCTGTAGTGTTAATCTTTTACAGCTTCCAACAGACAGTAGATCATAGTTAACAAAACTGCAGTAATTCTCTCTTCCTTAGGAGTGTCTTCTTGATCACTGTGAATGAAAATGCTGTCTCAGTATGAAGACTTTGGGGCTGGCTTAATCTCTTACATACCAGAGACAATCCTTAACTACAGGAATGTAGAGAAAGGATTAATCTCTGACACACTGGCACTTCATGCAATTGAGGGAAACAGCAGTGACACTCGCTGTAAAGTTGGCAAGAAGATTACCCACATCTTCCTGAATAATAATAATATATTACTGCAGAATCAGCTTTTAGGTATCTCAAATGAGAGCAGCAAAATCTGTTTGTCCACATGAACCCTAAGAATGATTTTATTGACAGGACAACTGACTTAACCTACCTCCTCCTCCTCCTAGAACACTTTGTTCCTGTTTAGCCCCATCACCTGTGGAAAGATAATTAGTTGCTCTAGTAATAGGACACTCTTGCTTGAAGAACTAATAAACCAAATCATATTGATCTTACAGCTAACTGTCATGAGTTTATTTATCTCAGCATAATAGACCATTCCTTTTAGCCTATATTTCAGCAACTGAAAATCACAGGACAAAAGCAATTACATTCTTAACAAGACATAAAAATCCCTTAATTAAATGTCCAGCATATTGATTTTAGCACAATTTTACTCCACTGTATGACAAGCGAGTTTCTTAAGTGCATGTGGGCGAAAGGCTCAGGGTCTAGGTAGCTCTGACTTGCCAGCATGGAGGAAGAGGAAAAAAATATATGGCTGATCTATTGATTTTCAATAGCAGCAGCCAAGTATTTGAAGGGAAAAAAAACAACTAACAAAAAACACACAAAAAAAGATTAAATAAAGACACAAAGTAATATTTATAACAAGAGCAAAAACAAAGCTGAGTTATGATGGAATGAATGTCTCCCAGGCCTTATGAAAAATATCCTCAGATAATATGATCTCATTTGAGCTTTATGGCTTACTGTACATATCCAGTTCTAAAGAGCTATCATGTGGTTAATTCCAAGCCCACCGAGTCTGCCAAGTCACCCCCTCCCCCCCAAGGACGGGTGGTACCCTCCGGACAGGAATTCACTAGGAATTCCGAATTCGATAGGATGCGTGGAGTTGTAGCTTATCCCCGCTTAGGATCACCGGTGCCAGGAGGCCAATAACTGGGCCTGCTTTCGGGCCTCTGATGAGGTCCTAGCTGGCTACCCTGACTTGCCACTCCACAGGTGGGGGTCTACGTTCGAGGGGACATGGGATGGAGGGCCATCTGCCCTAAAATCGGTGGCTCTGCGAAAAGCTCCCGTTCCTCCGAAGGGTCTAAGGCTACGAACGAGCACAGTCACAAAGCTAAAATTACAAAGGAACTGTACATATCCAGCATACAAACATCATTATAGTAAACATGGGTAAAGTTACTTTTTTAGAATTGCCATGAGGTAAGTGCATCAGTTTATTTACCTCTTAATCTTCGTGGTCTCATGGATGACTCTGATCTCCTCTTCATTTCCTTTCTTCAGTGGCAGTGCACCCACAAGTCTTTGCAACTGAAAAGATATGAATTCAATACTGTAGAAGTAATTTTTTTTGCCCATGAGGATTATCTTCCATGCTAACATGATGAAATTCTCATGTATGTTACGAGTGCAGTTGTCTTGAGGAATCAAGACCGACATTACAGAATTGCATGTAAAGAGTATTTAGCATCCCTGCTATATTTTGATATAAAAGCATACTTCAACAGATAAAGTCCAAATAATGAGGCCTATATACTTGCTTGAGCTCAGGATTTACGCCACTACAGCATGATTGTCTGGTTGTACGATTAAGCTACTGGACAGAATTATCTGATCAATTTTGGTCAGACAGCAGCTGCTAGGCCTACTCTTCCACCATTTTAAAACTATTTGTAATGAGGATTAGTGACCAGAAATAACTTTACTCTCACTTGACTGTAATATGCAACAAAAAGAAAGAAGCTGACAAAAAAACATGCTCAAAATCTTCCACTGCTCACAGGCATAACATACCCAATTCGACACTCATATTATTCACCCAGTAAATGGATGACAGAAAACTTGCAGCATTGAATGCGAACTGATATGACCATCGCATCCTGAATAGTAGTGTGATGGTGAGACTGCTATGACCGTAACCTGCGAAGATTTGACTGCGCACTTCAATTTTATGGTAACATGGTTATTCTGTATTTATATTGACCATATTTATCTTCTTCAGCCACACATCTTAGCAATAACTGTGCAGTCTGTTAGTCGAAAAGACAATAATTTGTAACTGAAAAGTTTTGTTCAAAACTTTACTAATTCAGCTGTAAAAAAAAAAAATGCCACATCCTTATCAATATGAAAGTGCCATGGTGCAGCCACACTGCTTCTCTGTGCATCCCCTGAACACTGGTCGCATAAGATCAGGATGCCCTTATCAGAATCAGTGACTATCAGTTCCCATTTTAACCCCAATGCCTTGCGCACTGCCACTACGGGGTAAGGTCCACCAATCCCTGTAACAGTTTATAAAATCAATAAATCAATCACTTATGAGTGTGGTATCTACAAACTTACTATGGGTAGAAATACTACTTATTGGGGCTGGGAAGCTTCCTGGAATGCAGAAAATTGTGGAACATCACATTCCGTCATGCTGGTCTCGAGCAGGTTGGCCAGATAAGTTGTTTGATATGCCTGTGTGCAAGGCCAAGGCCCCGCGAATAACATCGCGCACAACGCTCCGTAGCACCGCACGCTCAGCTTTAGCCACGCCCAGTATTATAAGCGACCAATGAAGACAGGCTTTCCAGTTCACAGTCACCGTGACCTGTGAGTAGGTCTTCTCTGTATGGACACGGAGGCTGCTCTTAGACATTGTTCAAAAAATAGTTTAAGGGCACTATTCTACCGAATATGCTCGTAAAATAAAAATTTGAACTCAGGCGCACTGATCATAAGCTTATTGCCAACGAAGTTCGGCCCCCTGAAAATGGCTTGTTGACCCAAAATTAATTCTTCGGAAATTTGAGTCCAACCCAGCATTCACAAGTTAACATGATAAAATCAATCTAGCATAAGTGTTTCTTGTGTTGTTTTAGTTAACACTTTCTGATCACATGATTATTTACTTCATTGATCTATTTGGTGAAACTCTTATTATTATTATTAATGTGATCAGATCTACAAGTTAGCATATTTTCTGAGAGGGCAAAGGCTGCTTAATACAAAGACACCAAATCACATAGGCCTACTGCCTGTTCTTCTTTGATTAACTTAGACAAACAGCTAGCAGAAACAATCGGCTCTATTGATTTTGAACTTGTCCACATCAGCGTGAACAAGGCTCGCAGCTGAGACGAAGACAACAGGATGGCACCCAGACGTTCGAAGAGTACTAAGAATCCTCCAATCTTCAGCCATGAATTTTTCATCCAGAACCATGCAGACATCGTGTCATGTGTTGCTATGGTCTTCATCATTGGGCTTATGTTCCAGGTAATTGCAGAATCGGAGATGTGTTGAGAATGTCAGTGACCGGAACCGGCGTACAATCTTTGCCATCCTACAAAGTTCAGTTTCAGCAACACTGTTCATTCCACACCATATGTTTAGAACACCTACATTTAAATTGACGCTGCATCAGTATTGTTGAGCTGTTTGAGATTTACATCTTGGTTTACCACACATTGCAGTCGGTAGCATCTTGAAATTCAGGACCTGTTGTAGACAACTGGTTGTGTAGGCTAATAATCTTGGTCACTGGTTGAGTGGTGGTACCTGTTTCCGCCACACCAAGGGAATGACCCTTAAATGCTAAGCTTTTGGGGAAAATTTGGTTACATGAGGCCTGCCTAATTAAAATTCATCCATTTGTCCAACTTTTGGCACGGTCTTCATCGGTAACGACCGCCATTTACACTTGGTGACGTCATTTGATCACTTCCTCAATCCTTGACTGTGGCCCCTATTCCCGCCACCCCTTAGATTCCAGATAAGACCGATATATCATGGTTTCATATTTAACTAATATTAGAAATGGGTGTAAATAATCAGTCAGAAGATATGGAAGGAGTGGCATATATTTTGATTTTCATGAAGATGATGAATATAAAGGAGAACCAGAAATGAACTTGCTTTACATGGTATATTGAGCAAACCAAGCAGAAGGTGAACTGGAACTGAAAACTAAAAAAAAAACTTCCAAATCACCCCTTTCCCAACACAGTCCAATTTTAAACTGTTCCTTATCAATACTAGTGCATGGAAGGTAGCCCTGATGTTACTGGTTGTCAGGGGAATTCAAATGTAAGGTGAACACAGTGATTACAGGTGTCACATGCAGCCCAGTCAATGTCATGTTCTTGTAAACACGTGTAAATGGTGTTACATAGAAGTATGGACAGGAATCACAAAAATAGCGTCGTAATGCGCTGCATGGCATCTGAAATTAAAATCAATTTAGTAGGAAAATTATAATGTGTGTAAACGGCTTTCCGTAGGAAGAAAATTTGGATGTGATCGGGTAACCCCATAGCTATATTTAGTAACAAGAGCTTGGCCAGGAAAACCTAGCAGACTATACACAGACTGTATAGAGGGTGGCAAAAATACAAGCCTTGCGGAAATAGGGGCACTGAGGATACTATTGCCAGTAATTTGTTGGGAAAAAAGTTGTGGCTTACACTTCTACGTTCACAACAGTGACATCAAGGTTTGGAAGGATTTCCAAATGCGCCTCACAGCCAGTGGTGACTGAGTGGTTGTTCTGGAAAGGAATTCCACAGGAGACTCACACTCCTAACCAGAGCTTATAAAATTACAATCCAAAACCTACCCCTAATTGGCCTAATCCTAACCCTACCCTTAACCCTAACTCTAATTTCTGTCGAGACAGAAGCAAAAGTTGTGAGTCTCATTCGGAATTCCTCCCCAAGGTTTATTTTCTTGTAGGCCAAGGACCAATGAACGATGTCTCAATAACAATTTATGACATAATAAAATTGAGTACATTTGCAAATATTTATCACAACACTTGTCCAGCTATAAATGAAAAACATACTAACAGACAGACAGACTAGCTGACAGACAGACATCACTGACTGCCAACAGTCATATGTTTGTGCATGATTGGTTCATGTACATTTGTGTTGTTTCTCCTTTAAAATAAATACAATGTAATTCATGATCTGTATTTTAAAATTTTGTTTTCGTATTTTGCTCAATTCCAGGCTAAGCATGTATTTAAAATGAAGATTCTGGCCCTGGGAGGTCCATGAAAGCTTAGGATTTGATGTGCAGACATTAATCATAACATGCTACTTCCAGAGTGGGGGAAAGAGGCAGATGATGATCTAGATGTAGACTAAGTCTAAACAGATCCAGACATTTCAACACTTTCAGAGAAAATTTTTGACAGTCAGATCACATTGTACAGCCAGTTACTAGTTTCAGGATCAACTCAAACAATGAATGAAGGAATTTGCAGGATAGAGAAAAGATGCCATTTAATGGGAAGTCTGCAGATACGGAATCTTTTTGCCTCCAGTCTCATAGCCAATTTCTGATCCAGTCATGTCTTGGTACCAGAGCATTTTACGGCACAATTTTTTTTTTTTTTTTTGNNTTTTTTTTTTTTTTTTTGGAATCAAACCGTAGAATCTCTCACAATTTCACTTGTCATGAATCACCCCCACACAAGCATCCTCCTCCTCCTTCCCAGCTTGAATGCTAAAAGGACCAGTGNATTTCTTGCATATAGGCATCCCACCCTGCCTGGCCTTGCCAACAGCTTTACATAGGTGATGAACTAGGACCATCCCTTCTTTCCATCTCTGTTAAAATGTTATGCACAAAATGCAAAATGTATTTATAATGAAACAGTATAGGGGAGATTGGTGAATTTCATAATAAATGTGTCTAAGGGAAGATTGTTGCTCATGTGGGATGTGATATAAATACAAAGTCTTTAATCATACATAATATTATAAGCAGAATGCTCTAGTTTTCACAGAGTTTTGACTTTATAAGTATCTTTGTTTCTTTAGAAATCTGTTGATAAAAAGAAACATATGTCCCTGTTAGGATTAGACAATGAATGAGCACACTTCTGAAGGTAGCTATCTTTAAATGGAGTTTGGGGTGTTTTAAGAGTATACTGCAGGAGTTTGTTCATGTTTTTATTCATTGGCTCAATTTAATGTGTCTTTGAATGGATATCTCATAATTAAACTCTTGTCGAATTGTTAGTGGGCAATTCCAGCAGAATGCCATGTCAGTTACACTAATTTCTGAACAGCCCTGACTTACTAGCAACCAGTTTTGGTTTATATCTAAAGAATAGATTCTCCCCTGTTAGAAGCTATCAAAATTGATTACGATAAAGTCAAAGCTTTTCAAAATATAGCGTAAATGACGTGGCATTTTGCTGGAATTGCCCTAGTAGCCTTTCCTTGAGTGGAACAGTCCCTGTTCTTCCCTTTACATCTGGGCTTGAATGAGTTTCTGATCCGATGAAAATAAACAATAAACCATCCTCTTGTGAGAGTAATGTTCAATTTATTTCTTTTCAGGCAACCTCTCCGGTAGCCAGCTTGTTCATCACAATGCAGTACAATCTCACTGTTAATGGTATGTAGTAATAATATGATGTCCAATGCTGTCTGTCACATGATGGTGTTTCTCTCAGTGATATCATATCAGTCCTGTGCCTTGCCTTGTCTGATGCTTTCACAGCTGATTCAAATGTTTGCTTGCAGAATTTCTCTTTACAAATCTTTTGTACTGGTGTATTTTATCTGGGACCTTTTATCTGTGAACATTTTGAGTATGAAGGACAGAATTGAAAACTGAGTAAATAACGTTTCTTATATTTTGGGAACTCTGGGTGGTGTACAGGCATGGACTGAGCAGGATGATATGAATGTGTGGATATGTCAATATGAAAGGCTGATGTCCCTTATAATCTATTGTACTTTGTAACTTCACTCAGTTCTGTTTTGTTCCTCCCATCCCGTGCTTCTATCTCAGTTTGGTTTGTGCTCCAGTCATACATAATTTTTTGTTGTTTTGTCTGTCCAGTTGACAGTTTGACTGCAGTTTATGCTGTTGCTGCAACACGTTTCTTAACCCTTTTGCTATATTATGTTCACTAAGCACTCACAGCACTTTCCCATAGCACTTGCTCAAAATGCTGCTCCAAATCTAACCCTAAACTAAGCGCTTGGTGAAAGAGTCCTGGGATAATGCTGGTTAAGGTAACGGCATTATACATGTGATGTATGTTTTACATAGTGGAGAGGCTAATTCAAACCTTGTGATGATTCCTTCTTGCAGATTCAGCCAATGTGGAACAGACGGTCTACTCTCCAGGGAGCAAGGATTTATTCACAGTTTGCTTCTACTTTCTCATCTGCATTGTCATCCACGCAGTCATTCAGGAGTATGTCCTTGATGTGAGTATCAAACATGCCTGCAGTTTTTCTCTTTGAAAATAGGTGGAGCTTACGAGTTGGGACCTCATACTTGAAAAACTTATATACTCGTTATGATGCACTGGTCCCTTGTTACATATTTTCCAAATCAAATTTTACCCATGTAAACTGAACTAGTCCTTCAGCATTTATGTGAGACTCCTGCAGATTGTTAAAATCTCTCATTCCTCCACAAACAAAAGAAAAATCTCCCCATATGTTATAGGAAAATGTTACAGTCCATCTTCGATTGAAGAACTGGCAGTTCCTACCACAAATGTGTAATACATAAGACTTACCTACATTGTAGAGTAACCATGAGCCTTTTAATGCTAGGCACATACATTCTCTGTTGTGAAGAAAAACTCACATTTCAAGCTGCTGTCGTGATGTCTTGCATGTGTGTCAGATTCTGTTTACTTGTGTGTCCTCATACACCAGACCAATCTCCCACTAATAATTAGAATCTATCTCAGTTTTATTATATATCTTTTCCTCCTCCTCCCTCTCACCACTCTCCTCTCCCCCCCCCCCCCCCCCCCCCCCCCCCCCCNAATAATTGGTTTTTAAACCTATGGGCTCTCAGGAACTAGACTATCTGATATGCTTGAAATAATACAGTGAGGACTCTTAAAATTTGAGTTTTTGAGGCTCCCCTGTAATTTGGAACTAAGAGGTCTTGGAAGCAGGACTGATGGAGAGGAGAGGAAGAGGTTAAAAATTTCGTTTGGTATGAAAATTATTTATCTTAAGACCTTGCATGTATAAGTTGTGAATATTGTTTGTGTAGTTGATCTAAACTCAAGTGTTTTTTTTTTCCTGGAAAACAGAAGCTGAATCGCAAAATGCATCTTTCAAAAATCAAGCATAGCAAGTTTAATGAGTCAGGCCAGTTGCTTGTGTTTTTCTTGGCATCAGCAATATGGGGAGCAGACATCTTGATAAGGGTGAGTACATTAAGACCTCAAACTTCTTTTGTGCTCAGCTGATTTCAGTTATACTGGGATTGTTGTTTGATATGGCAGCGATTACATGTTGTACTAACTAGTGTGTCTGTGAAAGTCTGGAGTGTGTGTATAAGAATTTTTTTACCATATTGTCTGGAAACATGGAAAACAGCAAATTTTTCCTTTCAGGGCTTGAGATGAGAGATTTGTGTAATGTATTGTCTTGTTTATTCTTTGGTTACCTCTGCTTTTATTATATTCACTCTGGTTAAAAAGTTTTCCTCCATAGGGCAGATGTTGACCAATATAACATCAGGAATCCTCATCAGTGTTTTTGTTTTATGGACTGGAAGACAATCCTGGCAACTTCTTCACTCTAAATCTTGGCTGGGATCAGACCATCAAACAAAATACTGATAATTCCCTTTTTCCATAATTACAAAAAGAAGTATGAGAATCAGGTGTTCCCAGTGTCCCGTTGCTGATATTGTATTTGCTGTAGTACAATGTGCATATGAAGGATTTTTAACTGAGATAGCACTTTCACGTTTGTTTCAGGAAAACTACGTAACGGGTGTTCCACAACTTTGGGAAGGATATCCTCATAATAATTTACCGTAAGTTGAGAGTTCGGTGGATCTCCTGTTTATTTTGATGTGTTAGTTATTTCCCTGTCTGTTTTGTACTTTTTCTCTTCATACTTTGACCAGTGGTTAAAGAATCTTGGTATCTTTAAATCAACTGCTGCCTAACCATGAACATTTTGCATGTGACAGAATGTAATGATGTGGTGTGAAAGACGCATGATATGATTGGTTCATCCAGTTCTCTTGGTCTGCATTTGTAGCATGTTCTTTTTTCACTGCTGTAGGTCACAGGTGATATTCTTTATTAATGTCTTTCAGATTCATTGTGAAGTTTTTCTTCATTGTCCAAATTGCCTATTGGATCCACAATTATCCAGAGCTCTATTTCCAGAAAGTGAGAAAGGTATGTTAGTTCAGTCTTCCGTCAGTGGCAACTGTTGTTTAACTGCAACTATGTTCAGTGAAGGCTTTCTTTAAGCTCTGCATTCAGTGACAATATAAATGTTTTTCAGGTTTTCATGTTCAGTCTTGATTACATGCATTCTTAGACATTTGCATGTTTTTAGGGAACAAAGAGGGGAAGAAAAATGTGAAAATCAATAGGTGCATGGAGAGGTAGCATTTTTCCTTACATCTGGATTACCTTATGTGTGAAAAATTATGCACCATGTTAAGGGTCATAAATCAGTTCATGGTCACCCATAAAATGAGTATTTGGCAATAGGCAGTGAAAACTATTGTCTCTGCGTTTTAGATAAGTGCCTGTAAAATGGTCTGTGGCCGCGTGTTTTTCATTGATTTGTAAAACTTACTGAAGGTACTTGGTAACATTATTATATCCAAATTTATCTAAATGGTGAACTCTTTAATTGTTTATTCCTATATCCACAGGAGGAAATTACTGGACGATTGCAGTACACAACATTGTATCTTATCCTCATATCAGCTGCCTATTTTCTCAAGTAAGTTTTGCTTGTTTGGTGACTGGACATGGTAATTTACCTTGCACATTGCTCAGACAGGAACACTCTAGATGGTACATTGATACACACTGTACTCATGTTCTGATGATGTAGAAAAGTGTTTTCAAACTGTTCTATCATTCTGGTTTTGAGTGCTTTTGGACTTAATAAAATGAATTTATAGACTTTAACTTGTTGTGTGTCAGATGCTTCAACAGGACTAACTACTAAAGTAAGATGCAACCAAGTGAGAGAAGGAAAAGGATAGGAAAAATATGTGAAAGATAACTTGCTAGCTGTATGTACTAATGTGAAAATCTGCCTGTGAAACCAGTTTAGAGACAAAATTGCTTAGATGTTGCCAGGCTGGAATTGTTGGGATTTTTAAGTCAGTTTAAACGGACACTGGATTCAGATGTATGGTTTTGTATCAGTTATCAACTTGGGAACACACAGAAATTAATTTCTACTACAGGAGGTCACACCTGATATACGGCAGGTTCCACAACTGTGGTCACACACATTTCCCAAATTTGAGCAAAAATAAAGTATTGCGAATAGTGGAGTGTCATACATTTTCTGAAAGGGTATTGAGTGGGAAGATGAAATATGACCATTTCATGAGCAGCAGACCTTTGTAGTCAGCGTAACAAGGCGTTGAAATTACCTC
>JAWQUT010000661.1:249604-270677 GCA_033807755.1 Ellobium chinense
GGGGGGGATGTAAATGTCACATTTGATCGCAATGCTGTAATCTTAGAAAAGGCAGGATAAATATGTGATAAAAAGGAGGATCTGTCTGGGCACTGAGTGAATCGCTTTATTAATGTATGCATAGCCTTTGTGTGGTTGTCTGTGTCTGTTGTTTTTTTTTCCTGTATTGTGTAATGAGCTCTCATTGGTCTATGATTCTGACAATATTTGTCATTCGCCTGAGGAGCACATTTAGATTATTAAGACATCACAAGCAGGATAGGATTTGATTGACAGTTCCCTGTTGTCTCAGGCAGTGTTTTCTGTGCTTAGGGGCGATGCGAATTGCATCACTAGTCATAAATCAATCAACATGCATCGAAGAGCCAGTCAAACAGCTGGCATATTGACGTGAAAATAGTTTGACACCCTTGTGTTGGTCAGAGATGGCAACAGGAATAATTTGGAGAATATTTGTGAAATCTTTTATGGCTTGGAAAGAAAGAACTGGTCTTCACAATCAAAGAGAAAAATGAAATGGACTGGAGCAATGAGCATGTTGGCTAGGCCATGTTGAGCATAGAAACAGAGACAAAATTTGGGGGGGGGGGGAAGAGAGGGCATAGATGGTGGATACAGTTAAAGGAATGAAGCAAAGACGTTACATTTACAGTGTCTTTGGGGTTGAGAGAGGANGGGGGGGGGAAGAGAGGGGCGTAAGAAGCAGTGAGACTGAGAGTCTGAGTTGCTAAGGAAAAAAAATGAGAAGGCAGGTAATGAACAGTGACTCAGGGAATAAGAACATCTTCACTGCTCTTTTTCTCTGTCTCTGCCTCTCTCTCCATTAGCGTCTAGTTTTTTGTTCTTACCCCTTGTTTTCTCTTAGATTCTTATCCCATCACCCTATTGCTCCTTGCCTTATCTCTCTCTCTCTCTTTCTGTCTCTCTCTCTGTCTCTCTCTCTCTCTCTCTATTCATCCCTAGAATTGGGCCCACCCAACCCCTACTAGAATTCGTCTCATTCCCCTCATTGACAATGAAGACCGATTCATTCTTTCAAAACTACAATAGTTTTCATGGGTATTCTATAAAATGCTCCTGTGGTCATCTCTGATCAAAACAAGGTCAAAATAATTTTCACATCAATGTACCCCCTTTTTGACCTGCTCTTGAAAGCCTTTTAGTTGATTTATGACTAGTGACACAACTAGCACTACACCTAAGCACAGAGAATTTGACTGTGGCTAAATTATCTGAAACTGCTCCTCAAGCAAATGATAGTTCCATATTGTCAGAATCTTAGGCCAATGAGAGCTCACTAAACAACACAGCAGACAACAATACAAAGGTGGAACAAACATTAATAAAGCGACTCTAACGATGGTCAGACAAATGTTCCTCCTTCTCAAATATTTATCCTGTCTTTTCTAAGGTCACAGCACTGCGATCAAAGTCAGGCAGTTGTCCACACAGTTTAACAAAAGACTTTTCGTGACGATAAATGAAAACAAAGCATAAAATTTAGTGCCAAGGAAAGTAATTGCATGTAGATAATTCTCTTTACACAACAACTACTAGCTTGCCTCTCGTTTTTTGACATCACGCCTCATTCCTGCGCTGACCGGATGACCAGTTATAGGGGCCCGCATGATGTGAAAATCCCGATTTTCAAGCTGCATTTTCTCGGAAGCGCTTGGGCGAAGGAAATGTGTAAGGGATTGAAAATGTATGAAAAAATACTGTGGAGTTTTAGGCTGTGAGGCAGATAGCTATACCTGTCTCCTGAAAGTAACGGTGATATTTTGTTTCCTTGTGTTATGTTGGTCATTTTGGTGATTCTACTGTCCTTCAGTTCAGTTGCATCTATTGTGAGTTTCTTGTACTTACCATTTCTTCTTGTTCATGTTGATAACAGTTTTCTTGGCAACATGCTTTTTAACTTCATTTTGCATGGCTTGTTCTGTTATCTCACATTAGACTTGCTTTGAGATGATCTTGTCTGGTATTCTCAATAAGTGCTACTAATTTTTTAAACAGATTTGACTTCTTCACTGTTTTGAGTCTTCACTGTTTTGAGATAGCGGGCACAGTTAAGGGCGGGTTAACTTTGCAATCTGAAATCAGCTTTAAAGGATTTTGTTCTGTAGAGATGAAACAACAGGCCTTGTGTTTTGGCTGGTGGGGTTGGAAAGGGAAGAGAAGGAATATCATAATATCATCTTTTTGAACAGTTTATTCCTTCTGCTTTGCATTTTGAGTTCTCCTCTCTTGTTAGATATCTCAACACCATTATTTGAGATCTCAGAAGTCTGAAAAGTCATTTGTTTAGCTGAGGTGAACCACAGTCATTTCATAGCTCCTTCCTTCCTGGATATGAATGAAGAAGCATTTTGTCAGGTGCTCAGATGGAGCTTGACCTCTCTCCGTTATGTGCATGCGTGATCATCCAGGTCATCCTGGTATTGCAAGCTACAACTCCAACAATCATTACTTCCGCTTTCCACTTTTCCACTGTCAGAAGACCATGATTGGCTGATAGAGTTTGCGACATTAACTTTCACTGGCTGATACATCTTTTACAGAAATGAGATTTGATGAAGCGATCACTTTACTATTTTGTTTAAACCTGGACGTGCACGTCAAAAATAATTTTCTGCTGTCCAGTACTTTTTGAAAATTATCTATGGTGCCCACAGAGCCAATTTAGTGAAGAAAGAGCATTGTTCTGTTACCGTGCGCATGTGTAATATAACCCAATAAGGAGAGCTGGAGTGACCGGGATTTACCGTTTGTGTTTAGAGTTATTCGCCTTCCACAAACAGCAGCGGCTTGTGGCAAAATGATGACATCACTGAAGTTCCAACAACCACAGACACCTCTATATGACAGTGTATTATTCAGCTGTCAATTAAGGTTTTAGTTATATAAATTCAAAAGTAAAGTTTGATGATGTAAGCCAGGTAAAGTATTGCACTTTTATTGCCTCAGCAAGACTTTTTTTTGACACAGCTGCCGCTTGCAGTGGAAATAAAAGATTTATACTGACGTGTTATCACCCATCTGTAGTGGGTGTAAGAATTCTGATTTTGCATAATGTAACCCTGTGGTTGTCTGGGGCAGGCAGAGGCATTATATCATGTTGACATTGACTTGAAAGACTGTTTTATTGGAATAACAATGTATTGTATAATTTAACATGGTCTGTAGGACGATGCAACTTTCCTTTAAACCGGAAGTAATCTTCACTGGAGTTTACTTAGTAACTTGTTAAACCAAAAATTACATTGTTTGCAACAGTGTTTGACAGGATGCATGCAGAGCTAATTTTTTTTTTCTTCACTCATTTCTGTGATATTTAATATCATTTTTCCTCTTTTTGATTAGTTTCATTTCTTTAATTTGTTACTACTATTGTGTCTTCACTAATGGAATCTCACTGTCTAAACATGTTACTCCCAATTAGATTGCCACTGCCAACTTTTCGTTTCATAGTTCATTTGGTGATTCAGTAATAGCTGCCTTTACATTTTAAATTGCTTCGTTTTATATAGCTTCAATCAGGGTTGGGCAGAACTCCATTCATATGAACTTAGTTCCGGTTTTGTGAACGGAGCCAGTGGAGTTTTTCAGTGTGGACGCAGTTGTTAACAGAGTTTGCGGATTTTTCGTGAACGGATCCGTGCTTTGTTCTTTTTCAAATCCGTTCAAATTCTGTTCACATGGCAGCGACCAGGCTTTATTTTTAAAAAAAATTTTGTCGGCAATTACTGCACTCGCCACATTGCAATCACCAGCTTCTTTCGGTCTGTCAGTTTTAACGGTCATTCTTCAAATTGGCAAGATCAGTTTGTCACTTCTGCCCTTTTATGGCATCAGTAAATAAGGCCATCAAGATGAAACTGCTGTTACCATCCGCATTACACAACAACCACTGGCTTATCACTTTTAATTGCAAGTGAAGGGTGTACCCTTAATGATAAAGACGTGATGACACCTGGTATCTAAGACTGCGTCACGAGGTTTGCTGGCCTCAAGTCCGTCTCTAATAAAACAAAGCTTAGGCCCATCAAGATGTGTGCATCATGAGTGGTAACTGACAGCTGAACACCAACTTGAAAGCCATAAATGATTATCAAACTGAATCACAATAAGTAATTCCTGCATTTATTATTCTTAAAGTCGATGTATCCTGTTGCGTGATTCAGGCATAAGACAGGTATATTTTAAGGGATCTTGATTTTTTTGTTGGCAGGTTCCGTGCAATCGTAAATAAATGCTTAAATTCAGAAGAAATCATAAGGTTGTATGTGAAAATGTGATTTATCCAGTTTCTCTCTACTTGCAGTGAATTCAGGAAGGAGGAGCAGTTCCAAATTTTCTGTTTTTATAGCGCACACGTCACTTACACACAGTTGTTATTATTAGCAGGTGGCAGTTAGTATTAACTTCTGTGCCTGTGTTAGTGAAATTGGAATTTTTTTTTTTTTTTATTGTCTATCAAGTAAGGGATGAAGGGTATCGTGTTCTTCATCACTTAGTATCAGTTACATACACGGCAATACCTTGTGCCCCAGAAACTAAACTTCTCCATGGAAAATACTCACGCATAAAGTAACATTCAAATCTGGTTTCTTCTTTGTGAAATCAGCTAACTCGGAAAAAGGTGCTATTTTCAGCGGAAAAATAAACGGGATGGAACAGAGATTGGAACTAATTTCCTCAGACGTAGAATGGGCGAATGGAACGGAAATTGATAGTCTTGGCCGAACAGGTAATGGAACGCGGTTCCCCATTTTGGCACTGAACGGAGAACAGAACAAAGTTCCCCATTTTTCGTGAACATGCCCAGCCCTGGCTTCAATGCCTCATTAAAGTAGGACACGCACATCAAAAATAATTTTCCGTTTTTTAATACTTTTTCTCTCTAAAAATTATCTATGGTGCCCACCGACTCAATTTTGCGAAGAAAAAGCACCGTTCTGTTACCGTGCGCGTATGTAATATGACGCAATAAGGAGAGCTAGAGTTACCAGGTTTAGCCCTTATGTCCATAATTATTCCCCTTCCCCAATCAGCAGAAGCCTGTGGCAAAAAAGATGACGTCACTTACGTTCCAGCAGCTGCAGACACCTATACCTGACAATGTATTATTCAGCTTTTAATTAAGGTTCTGGTATTCCAAATTCAAACGTAAAGTTTGATAGTGTAAGCCAGAAAAAGTATATTGCACTTTTATTGCCTCAGCATGATTTCGTTTGGCATATCTACTGTTCACAGAGGAATTAAAACATTTATACCAACATGCTATCACCCGTCCGCAGAGCACTGGCTAGACAGCTTGGCCATGTGGCAAGAACGTATTTGATGTAAGCTTATGGCCGCCACGCGCGCAGTGGTTATAACAATTCGGACTTTGGATAATGTAACCCTGTGGGTTGTCTGGGGCCAGCAGAGGCGTTATATCATTATGACAGACACTTGAAAGACTGTGTTATTGGAAAAATAGGGTGTCGTATGATTTAATATGGTCTGTAGGACGGTGCAGTCTTCCTTTAAATGTTCCTTCTCTGCTGATGCAATCGGTGTTGAGTTAATGAGGGTAATTTGAGAGAGATTAGCCCAGTGTCAGAGGTGGTAGTAATATGATAGTCACAGCAGTCAACTCCATTATCGTTCAGGGTGTAGAGAACACATATGGCTTGTGAAAAGAAATGCAACTTTACTAAATGGAAGATGTGGCTAGGAAGATCTGTTTATCTTTGATGTTTAGACCTGTCACCAGAAACATATTGCAATCCAGAGGAGTTGAATAGACTTATTCATTGTTCATTATGTAGTTTTGTGTGGTTCATCATGTAACAGATGGTAGGGATGATGTGACAAAGAGGATTAAATAACAGTCTCACTTGCCTCTGTAGTACAGTTTTACTGTGAAATATTTTGCTTTATAAACCTTTCTTAATGAACCAGGGTAATCATGTGATTCTCAAGCTCTTTTTACAACAGGAGAGGATACTAATTTCAGTTTCACTGTGTTTAGAGAGAGATCTACATCTAGTGCTGAGACAGACATATATAAATGTATGGTGATAATGAGTGAAATTGAGCAGTACATGTTTGTGGAAGAGAAAAGTTATCAAAGAATTGTCCTGTTGCCATGCCGTAAGCACTAGAACACTCATAAATTAGTTCCTGAATGTCATAGCTTCACATGGTTAAAACTACTTGTCCTTGTGGCTGCACATCCCATGTTGTCTCATTGCCCTGTTTCAACTCACCTGGAACAATTTCATGGGGCTCCAACAGATCGTGGCAATCCACTGCTTTTGAGAGCTTAGCCCAAGGCAAATTTATGTACGTAAGGCCCATGAATCAATCAGAACGATTGTTGCATCAAGAGTAGAAAAGCTCCTATTCCTATTCATGTTTATTGTTTCCCCTGAGTGAAGTTATATATATATCTATCTCCTCCCCAAAGAACACCACCATGTGTTAAGTTTTCAGTCAAGACCTATCTCTAAAGCCCTGGCCCTGATGGGTCCCAGGGGTGGAGCGCTATACCCCAAGCCCTGTCTCCTAATGAGGCGTCCACTACAAAGTATGTTTTTGCGGTCATGTTTTAATCCTAATAAATGCGCCAAATATAATGACATCATTGTTATAGTTAGACCCTTCACCTGTAGTTGTTGGTTAGTGCATTATTTGTTATGTAAGAGATGGTTGCTGCACCCCCCTTTAGTATGGCTGTGTTGTACTGTACTGTTTCTGGTGTCCCTCCAATGTGTTGATGCCCCTGGCCCTGCAGTCTCCCCCGCCTGGCTACGGGGCTGTCAAGGGACCCCAGTGGGTAGCAGCATCCCTCAACAATCCCACCCAACCCTCCCTCCCCATTCCGCTCCCCCCGAAGCCAAAAAAGGGCGTCGGCGAGCCCGGTCCGAGGTGGGGTGATCAGGTGCCGNGGGAGGGGTGATCTGGTGCAGCCCTCAATTAGTAAAAACCCCAGATCTCAGTGGTCTTCACTCTTGTTTAGTGTAAATCTGTGTATGTTGGGCAGAGATTTAAATTTCCTTTTGCACATTCAAGGCCAAAGGATTGATCATGATTAAAGTACTGTTTATCTGTATATTTACCTCTTCTTGAGCTTTTGCTTGTAAATTTTCCTCTCCTATTTGCACTGTCTTGATGTTCCATTTCAATACCATCCTTCCAGCATTTTTGTCAGTAATTTCACAAATATCATATTTTTGCTAGCATATTAGTTACTATCTCCAATGTATTCCATATTCTATTCTTTTTTTCTACCAGCCGTGCCAGCTGAGGAGCTCGATTCACTTCCTGAGGTGGACCAAAATTCTGCAACTGAGAACGGCAACGTGCGAGCGAGAAAGGCTAGAAAGTAGGATAAGAGAAAGTCATGTGACATTTTTACATCAACCACCAGCTGGTCGTGGAGATTATATGTTTCCAGTCACCTGATTGGCTTAGAGGCAACCAGTGGATGAAGGGATTACAACAAGGAAAAACTAGAAATCAGCCAGTGGCTTAGAGGCGACCAGTGGATGGACGGAATAGAGCAGGAGAAAGCTAGGGATCAGCCAGTTACTTAGAGACAACCAATAGAAGGAAGGATAACAGCAAGAGAAAGTTAAAAATCAACCATTTATGGAATGTAGGGGATATTTAGTAGTGGATTCTGGATGACATGGATTGATTTTTATGATTGTTATTTCCACAATCAGAGATAAGAATGGTGACTGTGTAGTGTAGGTTTATGACCCACATTGGGAAATTTGGCACTGTATTTTGAACTGTATTTGGCACTGTATTTGGCACTGTGTTTTGAACAACTCAAAGGAGATTTTTTTTATTTCACTGCACTATAGTTATCTGCTGATGAGGAATATTTGGCCAGTCTTGAAATGCAGAAGATTTGGACAAATTATTGTGCACTGAATTTTTTTTTTCAGGTTTTTTAAAATTTCTTACCTTGAGTAGAAATTATTCAGCCATACTGAGACAGGGTTTTCCTCAGTAGTTCAGAGAATGGTTTCACTTGGTAACGTTTGATTTCATGAACAGGTCTTACAAACAACTCAAGCCAGAACAGAGACTTCAATTACTAGTGACATTATGTGAAAAAAAAATCACCATTTCTGTTCTACTGATATTAATTTTGTTGTTCTTGATTGCACAACGAGACCAGAGGCTGTCAGTTGACAGGCATTGATAAAATCATTAGTGTATCATAGACTATGGCTAGGTCGGTATAGGACAGTGCTATATTTCATAAATGTTTTGATAAGATCTTGTAACTATGCTGAAGAAAAGAGGAGACTTATAAGGTTTTAACAGATTTATGATGATAAGTTCCATAGTTAAGAATTATAGTTACTGAGGAAATACAGTGTACCATTTCCAGTGTTAAGGTATTTGCACCATTACTTAAAACTAAGCACGCAGTTACAGTTACCTGCTCAAGCGGAGTATATCAATAGCTTGTAGTATGAAGATGATTACATTGTAAACATTGTTGGTGCCGCATTCAAGATAGACCAGAGGAAAGTATCAACATTTCATTTTGATTTTTGTTAATGTGATTGCTTTTTCTTCCTTTTTGATTCCTATTTCATCATCAGCATTTTTGAAAATGTCCTTACGAGGTCAGTTCCATGGCTTAATCCAAGTTTTGTATTTCGTCTTGTCAGTCATTAGTCCATTATCAAATAGACAAGAGCTGGTGAGAGCTGTGACGTGTAAGGCACGGAGATATAAATTAGATACTTGTGTTAACCAATCAGCTGATGGCAGTGGTCACATTAGTTGGGAAGTGATTAGGTGCCAGGCTGGCAGCACATGTTGCCTGATCTCGTACCAGATTAGAATGTAGACTAAGCCAAATTCTTCAGGTAGCATCACAGTCACTTACCCAAACATCTGACCACTTGACCTGGCGCAAGAAATCTGATTAGTAAGACATTCCCTCATGTCAAGAAAGTTACTGAAGTTTAGGCGGTGAAGTTGTTTTGTTGTGGCTTAAGTTATTGTTACTGGTAGAAATTTTAATTCATTTAATGCTGGAGAGCTGACATCACCGAAGTGAAGACATATTGGCTTCTTGACAGGAGAAATAACAGATGTTAGTTTTGGAAAGCTATGCTATCCTAAATGAGTTCTGGTATTGAGAAAACAAATCAGTTTGTAGTTATTGACATCGCCAGCTGACAATTTGATATTGCTGGCAACAAACCTGATATTCACAGCTCTACCCGCCGTCCTTACTAAGAGGAAGTACAAAAATAGATTGTATGTGTGGAGTCATTCACATGATTTGATGTTATCATCTCATATGTCATCTGTATATCACATGAGAGCTGGTACATTTGTTAACACTGGGAACGGATTGTTTTGATAACCATGTGTCGATTGGCCAATAATCAAAATAGATATGTGATGTCAATGATATTCAGTGTTTTCTACGCAAGCTGTTCGCAAGATACCATCAGAGATTGTAGGGCTTTTGTATTTGTATGAAGGGATAACACTCAGTTCTGGTGAAAGTAGTTTTTCTTGTTTTTTATGACTATCCCTGAAAACTGTCTGACAGAAGTGCAGTATCTAAGAACTTGTAGAATATTCAGCTGCTTCATTTTCATCCTCTGGTGTCATCCTTTCGTAACAACAGTCGTAGTTGAACATGAGGACATTTAAATGATGAAGTATGCAAGTGCAAGATATTAATACAGACCAGATAGTGGGATGGTTTGTCTAGAATTTGGCCCAAGTTGAATGAATCTGTTTCTTACTGGTGTTTCAGAGTTCTGTGTAGAGAAACATGGAAGTGAGCACTTTGTTGTCATTGAAATTCCTGTAACTTACAAATCTCAACATCACATTTGTCACCTTCTGTTTTTGAAGATCTACATCAATGATTCTTGATAAAAAAAACATAAAGCAAAGAAATGAATTCCCATGTTTTATGCAATTGTCATGGAATATTCTTCATTAAATAGAATCGCTACATCCAAGACCTCGCACAAATGTTCAGGTTTTCTAGTAATCGCTTCCATCCATGTTGAAAACCTGCCCACTTTATACACCTGTGGAACAAATGTGACAACTCTTTGCACTTTAGGAAAATGTGATGCAGCCATTTTTCATGATTTACATACAAACTCCACCAAGTGAAAATTTGTGTCTGTCTAGTCATTTGAGCCAGCGTAGACTATGTCCTGATTGGTTTTCAACACTTGACATTAATACTGTTGTTGTTACATGTTAAATTGTCTTCAGAATGAAATATTTGCTGAATTGTTTTGATGTCTATTGACATAGCAGGATGTGTGACGTATTCCAAAAGTTATTCATAGATTCTGCTTTTTCCCCTCTCTGAGCCTTCTTCCAGATCTTTCAGGCAATTATTTCATTTTCTGCTAAGCTGTGCCCAATTTATCATTTACTAAGATATCAGAAATTTATTTGTAGTGGTTATTAATCCATTTTAGACTGTTAACACAATGCTGTGTAACTAACACACGAGTGGCAAAACCCCAAAGTATCAATGACTTTTCTAAAGTTAATGCAGGGGGTGCTGGTATTGTACATTACCTCCCCTTTGTCTTAACTCTGATGGCTCATGGTACCTGTAGTCCACACAATGCCATAGTTGCGCGGCCCAGTGTCAGCTGTCTGTCTTATTGCATCATCTGGAAAAACTGCTGCTGGCAAAAAAACCATGTACAAGTTTGATAACAGTCACTGGGCCATCGCCAGCTTGTGATAAAAGTTGATGCTTGAGCTTAAAGGGTTAAGGTTTACTACTACTCATGGAGTCATAACTCAGTTTCCAGTGGTCAATACAGTTGACTTGCCCATGTTTTCCTAGTGACCAAACATTGTGTTTTGTTTTCCTGAGTAGAACTAATGTTGCCGCTGTTACTTAGTGAGCTGTTCATCTGAACATTCAAGTGCTAACATTGACTGTATAGTTTGTCCATATGAGCAAGACCACTGTGACAGTTTGGCGTCTGTCTTTATGAGCAAGACTGTTACTTTTGTCTTCAAGAATACATCTGTCTGTTCTGTTTCCTTTCGCCGTCAGAGCAAGACTGCTGTTGATTTTGCATCATATATCTGTAGTAACAAAATTGTTGTTGAATTTGTAAACTGTTTTATGTAGACAAGTGTGCAGTTAAGTGGTGGTCATTGTTTGAATGAGCCCAGTGGGTTAGAGATGGTGTTATTTTGATGGAATGTTACCAAGGCTTGTTATAAGTAAGGCTACAATTTTTCTTGTTAGTGTAAGTATCTATGAGTAAACCTGCCATCGGGAGAAAATCTTTTACATATTGTTACTGTAACATTGATGAATTTTCCTTAGTAAAATGTTCTTGTAGACAATTTGTGAGTATATTGTTGCATGTTTTGGGCGAGAGATACGTGGATGGGAGTGTCTATACATAGACTGTGTCTCTCTATAAAATTTATACACTGATACAGTCTTTATGCAGGCACCCCTTTGGTTTTGTCAAGTCATCAGCTGTTGATTCTGTGTGACTGGTTATGGATAAACTTTTAATGATAAAATTCAAAAGATTGAATGACTTTGTGGACATGAGGAGGCTGAGGGCATTTAACGGCCACTTGTTGTTTGAACATAGCATATGTGCTGGCATGATAGGATTGATTATATCTGGGGTAATATCTGATTATTATTATCTTGTGTTTGTGTGTGTGATATCTGAGAGGATGTTTGACTGAGTCACAATAACGAGAACTATCTAGAAAGTGCAGAGACACTGTAGTGATAAGGTCAGCATCTTCTTGTGTTGTACTTTGTAATGATGGTTTGAACTTTTATGTTTGTGTTTATTAATAGGGCCTGTTTTGGAATAGCCTGATTTTTGAACTCATTTTATAAAATCTTATTGGTCAGCATGGCAAAACAATAACAAGTGAGTAGAATCGGGCAAGCCTTCATCATGTTATACCTCTTGATAATCTGTGTCACTGTCATTGTGAACTGTCAAGGCACAACTGGACACTTTACAATGAGAAGGACAAGTTGAATGATGTGTTTGTATGATAGTGAAGACTGTTGTGTACAAGATATTGTTCAAAATCAGATCTTCAGTCATTTTGTGTGAGTGTTAATGTAACATCATCCTTTGATCACACTGGCTTTGAATTTTATCATAATATTGTTTGAAAGTGGACATTTTATATTATGCCACAAACTTTCAGGTTTTCATCAATTCAGTTGCAGCCTAAAATATTGTACGGTATATGAGGTGCTTCTCTTCGGATGTCATTTGTTGAGTGGTTTTTCTCATTATCAGTTGACTGACTGACTGACTGACTGACCAACCGACTGACCGACCGATTGATTGATTGTAGGACTGTGCCTTAGTTGATAATGACAGCCAGGTATTTCTATTAATGGTCCATAGTGCTTAGTACTGACTTCTTAAAGTTGGTTTGATACTGTTGGTGATGAGGAACTATTTCATTTGTATTAAATTTTAAATGCAAAATTTCTCAAAGGTAATGACTGTCTTTAGTGCTAGAATGTGGTATGGGATACGCCTTAGAGATCTCTCAACAACATGGGAGTATGGGGAGAATATTGTAATCTTTAAGACTGGGTAGTTAGCCCTGCCTAGTGAAATCATTGTAGCGTCTCCGTGGAGTCACCAGTGTTGATGTTGGTAAATGTGTTCAATATTGACTGAGGTCCAGCCCTACACACTCGCTTCATTGCTTGAAATATGAAATACTTGATAACATGTAGAGTCAACAAATAATGTTTGGGTGATGGTTGCTTTTGTGGTGATGGTGGTTTGGTGAAGTCAAAATATCTGGTGTGGTCTTGTCCAGTGAGTTATCACTGTGTGAACGTGTACAGTTACATCTAATCTTTTCAAACATTTCAAACTTTTATGCTTGTTATCCTGTCATTGTCTCTATGGTCAGTCTGATGATCATAGGTTGTGAATTCACATAAGAAGGAATACTTGTGGCAGACATCATGGGGCTGTAGTGAAAACATCTTCCCAGCTGTAGTAGGTGATTTTGACCAGGCATTGAGGGTGTAACTGATATCACCTCCGTGGAAGCAACAAAATTCCTCTTGCCTTTTGTCTTTTACAAATGGTGTATTTCTATGTGGGTCACCACTGCTATACAGGTGTTAGTGTGCCACGGTCCAGGAGAGAATTCATTGTGACGGCATGTACTGGATCAGTGTTTAATTCAAGAAAGTCTACAAGGTTACAAACGAAAACACAAGATATGTGTGTTGAGTTGTTCGTTTTTTTTGTGTTTTTTTTTTGTTAAAGGGACTTGATCAGTCACACAAAAGAATGTAACTCTACATACTCTTGGGTGCAGTCTTAGAATGGCACTTTTTTTGGTGTGTCTGTTCTTTTGTTTTTTCATGGTGACAAACAACAGTAGGTGAGGTGCGTGACTTGAAGAATATAGCAGCTGTGTGATTGATGTTAGATCTACATGAATTGACTGCATGGTGAAATATTTATATTGAGCAGAATCTAAGAAGTGACTTTGTTGTTAGTGTCTGGACAGGTCAGATGCTCAATGGACGTTAATTATAACCGGCGTGAATGAATGAGCTGGTTTCAATTGAATGGGATATCCAGGTTTCCTATTAGCATTGTGTAAAACATTGTTGAATGAAAGTGCTGTATGGGGGGGGGAGACAAAAATGATTCGGATGTCTGCCCTGGTCAGCTTCCATGCCTGCTTATTGTTATGTGTTGGTCAACTGACACTGTATGCTGCTGCTCCGGCTGTTATTCACAATATTTATTGACCAGATTGTTATTTCTTCTTCCTGTTTGTTTCCCCTGAGACTGTTGGTAGAGAGACATGTTGGTGACACAAGTTGGTGAGTTGTCGGACGGATACTCTCTTTTCGCTGGTAGAAATATGGATTTTTCACTAATGTCCTTGTTTTTTCACTCAGTAGTTTGGTTTATTCAGACTATGTTTGTGTGTGTGTCCTTGTTAGAGAAAGTTTTCCGCCAGAGAATCAACTGGCAGTGGTTTTTTTTTTTGTTATTACTGTGTTGACATGGTGTTTATGGAGTGTCTGTGTTGACGTTTAACGTCATATTCCACGTAAACAATGTCTGCTGAAAAACAGGTTCATTTGTAGCCACCTTATTGGCATGAATGAGCTACTTCCTCATAAGTTTTGTGACGTGCTTGATTTGATCGCTTATACTTGAAGTTGAATATAGTTATTGGCCCTACTACATATAAGGTAAAAGTCTAAACACAGTGAAACTAAAATGTGCATTTGAGCCACTAAAGTTTGTGGAGTATGATGTTTTACACCAAAACAGACAATCAACTTTGACCACGGCTGATAGGAATATTGTGTCTCTAATGTCACTGGAACATTGTGTCTCTAGTGTCACTGGAATATTGTGTCCCTAGTGTCACTGAAACATTGTGTCTCTAGTGTCACTGGAACATTGTGTCTCTAGTGTCACTGGAATATTTTATTTGAAATCACTCAGAGAAACAGCATGGATAGAAAAAAAATCATAATTTAAAAATAGAAAACATGTTTTTAAAAAATCTTTTCTTTCTGATATAACTGTTTGCCTTGAACTTTCTGGCTTTAAGTTATTTAGTCACACATTTATATTCTTTCATTATTTGCAACATTCTGTGGTGCAGCTCGTCACTAAAATGATTTCAACCAAATGTATAATAAAAAATAATATACATGAAATCATGTGAAGTTGAGAAAGTGTTGTGAAAAGTGAATGACAAAGTCTGCTGGGTGGCTGTTGATTGGCTAGAAGTACAACCATGTCTTCAAGAAATTAATGGCAGTCAGTGACTTACTGAGTGAGGGCATAAAGAATCTTTTATATGCTTACAATATGAACTTATTTTAGATATTAAACACTATTCTCATGTCATGTAACGTCTTTGTACAGTTAGTGGCTGAAACAGAAACTTCTTTCTTTTGGCAGCAGTGCTTTCCTCTTTACTAGGACTCGTTTAGTCTTGATTCTGTTAGTCAGACTTCCAAAATGTAGTTTTTTGTTGAACAGTGTACAAAGTAGGACAGTCTATGTTGTTATGGAAGTGCTGCTGATTTCAGTTGACCTGTACCATTATGTATACCACTGTATGCTGATCATTCTTCTTTTGGTTCTTTTTTTTTTTATTCTGTTCAGTTTTCGAAGTACCCCGACCTGACAAGTAATGTAATTGTTTTGATCCTATGGGGTGACCATGCAAAGAAATGACTCTGACATTTTTGATGACCCTGTAATTTCCCCTTGTAGTATGTTTTGAGATGTTAAGCAGAGATTAGAATGTCTGGTAAAAGTTTTGCTGCTGCTGCAGAATTTTAATTTCAAAAGACTATTATGTTCTACTCTGTTTACTTTGTAATGAAATAAAAGAAATCTTATGATGCATCCCCCACACACTGACCGCTATGATAAACAGGAAAATTCCATATGGGGAAAGCGGTTCCTGGTAATGAGGTCATTTCTGCATGGAGCCTCTCAGTTCACTACACACTTGTATGTGTTTGTGAGTGTGTTTGATTGTATGTGCTCATGTAAATTCCATGTAAATAATGGATTATTCCTTGGTTATGGTAACTTAAATATGAGAATTCTTATATGTACCTCAATTACAAAAGATCATGAAACAAAACTGCCTAAGTTAATGTTCTTCAATCAGTTTTATCATTCTAGAGCAGAGAAGAGTCCATGTAAAAGGTTACCAAAGCTTATTGAAGGGACATAATCATGATATTTTTATCGAGACTTGTCAGATCACTTAGTTATCTCCCTTAAGTAAGCTTGTCAAAGTGATTGGCAAGCGATTTGGTGATTTCATGATGAAACTGTGGCTCACAAACAAAACAACAAAAGAGTCCGGTCCGACAGAATGTAAGGAATATTTTATTTTTGCTGAGACACTGTACAGCCAATCAGGAACAGTTGTTTTTTTTTTACAGTGGAATCTGCTGAGTGAGTAGATTTCCCTGGTCATTTGAAATTCATATGAAGTGACCAATGCTGTACACAATAGAAAGTTGGTTCACCTTGCTCACTCAACCACAAAGATGGAAAACGTTCCAGTATAGTGCTGTTAAAAAACTCTGTCTGTCGTGGCCATTCTGTTTTCCTAAAAGGTGCAAGGATTAAACTAAAGAGCCTGATGAGTTGTCTTTTTCATGTCATCAAAATGTTGTCTCAGATCCTTGGTAATTGTGCCATCTTTTGAAAAGAAGAAAAGTCCATGTAGCTCCAAACAAGATGAAAAAGGAAATAAACCAAAGTAATTTTTACCGACTTTATCAGCGGCCGTCTATTATGACAGCCATTTGGGACCAAGTTTTGAACCAACTACTGCCATGGATTGTGTCTTTCTGTCCTCTAGTATGTTAGGGTTTTTTTTTGTGCTGAGCATTTTGTCATCAGGAGAAATTTTCAGAATTAAAAAAAAAAAAATTAATTTCCATCAGATTTTTATAGCTTTTAAGTCTGCAAGTGACAGATGAACTCAGTGTGGAAGTTGGCCATGGGTTCTGTGCAGTGTAAAGAATTCCAGGGGCTGGCTGCACATGTCAAGAACTAGGACCTTAATGTCATTTTACTGTCTTACAGCGACCCTGCAACATGCTGAGCTCTATCTGCCTGTGACTTGTCTGTTAGCAGCGATGATGGAATGCCAAGAATTTTTGGAAACTAGGAAATCAGATCTGAAAACAAAAGGGGCATTATTTTTTGTAAAAAAACCCACACTTAAAAGAAATTGACAACGCATCATCCATATTGAAGAGAGACCTAGATCTAAATGTTGATCTTGGTGTGAAAATGTTTGCCCTGTCTTTTTTTTTTCTCCTGATGTCTCTTCCTCTATTTGACAAGAATCCAAGTTTTCACTGATACTTGTTGCTATTGTGTGATTATTGTCTTTGATTATGAAGTGAAATATACACGTGTATGTGGTTTGGTTCAATTCTTCATTCATTAAGAGTGAGAGAAAATGAAGGAAAAATAAAAACGCTGATGGCATGAGATGTACAAGAAGAGTAATAAAGTGTAAATGTATAAATATCTTCAATTGTTTCCTTCACTTATTTCTTAGTCCTGAGTTTTCATGAAGTCCTCCTTTCTCTGTGTTGACTCTTTCCTTTCGCTTCAGGATTTGCATATTTAATATATATATAATACAGTATATATATAACATTTAATAATATGTTTGGTACAATTGACTAACTCCAAAATCGTCACAGGGCAGAAAGGACGTTACCTGATAATTATCATTCCTGTTAATTGCAACTTTTTCCATGTGCCCCCAAGAAGTTATATAATAAGTAAGTGGATTGTGTTTCATTGGCACTAGTGTAGTCATATTAAATTATGTAATTTGATGATGTTTAGTGTTTGTATGGTGAAATGTTTGTTTCACCAAGTTTGTTGGTTTGAGAATTGAATTCTGTTGGATGAATGAAAAGGCTGCAGCCATAGTGGGCACTTCATGTTTTACTGTGATATAGAGGGCGTTTCAGTTATGCTGTAAGCACCACGCAAAAAAAATGTCACAAGTTGCCACCTGACATTGGTATGGCCTCTTGCCTGTTCATGTATGTGTTCTTTATAAATTCACTCAGTGATTGGTGTCTTTGTCTGTTCACGTATGTGTTCTTTATAAATTATCTCAGTGATTGGTCTCTTTGTCTGTTCACGTATGTGTTCTTTATAAATTCACTCAGTGATTGGTGTCTTTGTTCACGTATGTGTTCTTTATAAATTCACTCAGTGATTGGTGTCTTTGTCACGTATGTGTTCTTTATAAATTCACTCAGTGATTGGTGTCTTTGTCTGTTCACGTATGTGTTCTTTATAAATTCACTCAGTGATTGGTGTCTTTGTCTGTTCATGTATGTGTTCTTTATAAGTTCACTCAGTGCACCCAAGCTGGAGAAAAAGTCCTCCTGGTGAAATGATAAAACTTTAACAAATGTTTCTTTCACACAGCTTTTCACCCAGGACACGCATGCGCCCTGCACCACCAGCCCTGACTGTGACCTGTATAAACAGCTCTATAGATCTAGTAAAAGAGTAGATTGTCTCTATACAAACACAACTAAAATGTTAATGTCCTCCTCGGTCGAATGCGTTGTTTCTTGAACCTCGCATAGCCAAGCCTTGATAACTATTCACCTTCTTTTCAGATGAATGAATGCTTTGGGACAACCACCATGGGGTACCCCCACCATGAGTTCAATTTTTAATCCTTCCCATGGAGTTTGAAGCCAAGAATCACAGAATGACAGAAAGTACAAAGTCATGTATAGAAATGACAGAAGTGGTCGATAACAGAACTAACATTCCCCGTCTCTGTCTAATGGAAATTGCATGAAGCCAGAATCGACATTTAGTATGTACCGATGAATGTGGTCATTGTTCTTTCTTGATTTTGTTCTTTTCCTGCTTTCTACATTCATTCATTCCTTTGGTTTAGCGCTTACTTTTCTGGCATCTTTTTTTTCAATTTTTTTCCCATTCTTTTGTTGGTTCTATTCACTGTGGAAAGATCAAATCTAAATCATCAAAAGCCACCAAAGACTATAGAGCAAGTTGTGAAAAGCTTTGTCGAATCAAAATGTTTGGTTGTCCAGGAAAACCCGCCCAGCTCGCTAGATGACAACCACAATGATTCTCGCGTTCAAGGTCGACATTAAGTTTGTTCACTCTCAGATAACATTCTATCCACTCTTCCCCCCCCCCCCCCCCCCCCNGAAATTTGATTTCGTAATTCTGCATAAGAATAGCGTTTAATTAATTATTTTCCATGAGTCTGGGAAACGCAATGATGGTTTAACATGCTTGCTAGAAGTTATTTTTCTCAGTTTTACGTTCGGCACATCCCGAGCTGAAATCATGTTTATCTCAGCTTCTAATACCGATAAAATCTTGAAATAGAAAATATTCTGTTTAGAAATAAATGAGGAATACCGACACAACACTATCTTACCTTTGAACATTTAAGCAGTTTTGAAGGCTTTTCTCGGACCGGCACACAGAATACAACGCAATCATCCAACAATATATGTCAAAACGAACAAAACACACAAAAGAGAAAATGAAATCCGAAAGCCGCTTGTAATGCGTACCAACAAGATGGCGATGGCAAAGTTTATTCCAGATTTTTGAACACGAATATTACTCACATTCACTTACATCCACAGCTACACCACAAACAAACACACCTTAACTGCTCACAATGCAGATCAACTATTGCGGCAAGATTGTAGAATATGGCGGTCATATTCAGTTCCAGTAGTAATAAGTATACAATGATCCCTCTTTTCCAACAGCACACCCAGGCTAAACAGAAGATTCTAGACGATGTTTACAAAACATACTGGAGTCTATGGAGCACTAGTAACTCAACCATCATGATGAAGTAGTTGTCATCACGTGACCAACACGAACGTCATGATTGGCAGCAAAATAAGCCATAGCTTCTTCTGTATTTGCAAGAATATCGGTGCAAGCTGCAAGTATGTGCAACTTGGTGCACAATCAGTGCATGTCCTTGTTCCTGTTTTGTGCATTTATATATACTCCTTCAGTCCTTGACTCCGTCTCTTGACGTATACGGCACTATACTGTCACGCATCGATTTTGACTTCCGAGTTTATACACGTGACCCAAACCAGGAAGTCAAACACTGACTCCATTAAACACCCCCGCAAACAATCAACTACTGACACGCCGATCACGTGGCTTGGGACTTCCAATGTGTCGTTTTGAGCCATCGTGGTTGAACAGTTTACGTCATGATGACATCCCAAGTCACATGACCGCTATCCGGGTGTAAAATGCAGCACTTCAAGCAACAGAATAAATCTCCACGGGTCACGTGTTCTTTTGGTATTAGATCCGCTCGCAAGACCATTATGACGTCATCGTGCTGGAATACTGTACTTTGGATGGTGTCTACCCAGGAAAGTATATTATGCTGTGACAGCAGTTACAACAAGTTTAACCACATTTTAACCATCTGTACAGATCTAATAATCTTGGTACTCTCTCAAGATGTGGTTGGTTTAAATCAGGAAAAGATTAGGGAAGAGAGAGAGAGCGAGAGAGAGAGAGTCCCTCGATAATACAGTACTGTCCACAGGACTCTCCCAATGATGCACACTCTAACCTTAGCCTGTCCCTGACACCAACTGAACCCATAGACACTTTAGGAGAGTTCCAGAATTATGCCAAAGTGATATAGGACACTCGTAAACGGCTCTGACGATGGCCTGGCTAATTTGATAAATAAATTGCATGACTAGACAGTGTAAGTTCATTTAAAGGTTACTGACAGCGTAGGGGTAACTTCCCCTGTAGGAAAAATCCATAATGACGTCAAAAACACTCAAAACAGGAGACTGGAGGTAGAAACAAAACAAAATGTCGTCAAATAAGTCGTGGGTCTAAAATAGTAACTTAGTAAAGATCTCATGCTGAAGCTGAGAAATTTGCACAGCAAACATTTTGGTTGATCGAACAAAAAGAACTTTTGTTGTTTATAGTATTTCACATTTTTTGAAACCTCTTTTTCCCAAAGGCATCACAGACAGTGCTGCAGGGTTACACGGACAGGAAGAAATAAGCCATCTAGACCCAAAGGGGGGGGGNGGGGGGGGGGGGGGGAGGGGGCAGGAAAGAAGCGGACAAGGAAATTGTCCAATAAAAACTCCAGAACTGTGAACTTGGGATGATGCCTGCTCACTCTCACTCATATTTAGAGAAATTGTATCTGTCATAATGACGTCATGCAGGCTGCACCACACAACAACAGTAGAACTATCCAGATCAGCTAGATTGATTTATTTTGTGAGTTGCACTAAACATTCCGACATGATGATATGAAATGAAAAGCAATTCAATCAAATTCATTTGTTGCTGAACCCGAACTCAGCGGGATTTAGACTATATAATAAAGATAGGAGGATTCTTTATCACTTTCATTAGACCCACAAGTCTCAAAAAGAACAGTGCGGACATCGGGTGCCCTCCTCGACCCGCTC
>JAWQUT010000662.1:0-21929 GCA_033807755.1 Ellobium chinense
TGAGAAAAGAGACCGAAACAAGAAAAAATAGCCACCGGACTTGCAGTCAAAGCAAGAGATATAAATAAGTAAATAAAGAAATCATCATTATCATCATCATCATCATCATCACCACCATCATCATCATCATCATATCCCACCACTATCACGAACAACGTCACATCATCGTCATTATCATTATGACCACCAGCTTCATTATCATCACCACCACCAGAATCATTACTATTATCTGCAATATCACCATCACCAACATCAACAACCGCATCATATCATCGTCATCATTATCAATACCACCCACATCATCATCATCATCATCAACAGCAGCAGCAGCAGCAGCAGGGTAACTACATTACATCAAAATAATCATCATCAATTAAAGGCACTTTCTTAGACAACAAGAAAAGGAAACAACCACCCAAAAAACGAAGAACTTTAGCAGCATCAACGTTGAGAATTTAGCTAGGCTATGATACTCTAATCTCAAATTTTGAAAACAACAAATATATAAGCATTTGGACTTTTTCGGAACAAACTATATTCCTTCTTCAGAATTAAGTTTGATTACGAAAGTAGCAGGAATTCTATCAAAGTTACTCCCTTGCCGTGTTCTTATATCGCAGCCAGCCGTTGTGAGCAGGTAAATTTGTTTGCGACAAAGCATTTTATTTAGGAATACAAGTCAGTACAACACATTGTCATGCAGTCCATTTCACTATAATAAATATAAGATAGACGTAAACGGGATTTTTGGGGAACACCTTTCTTCCCTTGCCATGATAGTCAAAATTTCGTCATAATTTAGACACTCTAGTTGTGATGCTTTTCTTTAACAAGTTTGAATGAATTTGAACGATATTTTTCTTTTTATTTGACGTAATCTACTGATACTCACTTGCGTGGAAAGTTATAATAGTTGTAGTTGAACACCAAGTCAGCTGACATATAAAGAGTCAGCGTCGAGTGTCCTTACCAGGCAGCAACTATTGTTTCTAAATACATTATTCCATCACGCAGAGCAAGGGTAAAATGTTTACAAGGAACAACAACAACACCAACACCACCACCACCACCATCACCACCACCACCACCAACAAAACAACA
The DNA here is from genome assembly GCA_033807755.1 of Ellobium chinense. NCBI lineage: Eukaryota > Metazoa > Mollusca > Gastropoda > Ellobiida > Ellobiidae > Ellobium > Ellobium chinense. The sequence goes on from JAWQUT010000662.1 coordinate 1,102, forward strand.
ACAACCAACAACAACAACCACAGCAACAACAATAACAACAACAACAACAACAAAACACTGTGTGCCAAATCAAACTGATGCGTGAACTTTTCCCACGCTAAAAAGTTTAATAGTTAGATTTTGCTTAGACTAAATGGGATCATAAAGTGCCGAAATTTTGATAGTAAAATATCGAACGATAAAAAAAGGGTAAAGTTGAAAAATGATATTATCCATTCCTCTTGCACCCATTCCCTGAAAAAAAAAAACCCACAAAAGCACCAGAATACTTCAAGGCTCTAACATTTAGTGAGAACATTTTGCCTGACTGGGATCAAGTGCACTTAGGGATTAATTAATACATGGTGAATATTGCACTCAGCCCAATATAGCGATTTTGTCCGAGGGTCATGCAGGGAGGCATCCAATCAAACAAACTAAATTGATAGATCTAACAAGCCCTGTTGCTACTACCTGGAGGCAAGGATGATTGCTTGAATTATTTGTCAATAACGTCCTGTTCCGAGGGGGTTGTTTTAAAAATATTTTTTATTGTATGTAATTAAGCTCACTTTAAACACCTTGCTACTAAATAATTTACAGGCATTTATATGCTTCAGTTTTTATTGTGATCCAGGTCTGGTTTCGTAGTGGCTTTGTAAAACCTATCAATGTAATGTTTATGCTAAATATGGCTTAGGACCTCGAGGGACCCCTCAGCTTATTTAGCTTAAGTCCTTCTCTGATCTAAATCCTGCATTAGGGATATGGTTAACGCTTTGTATACTATAGTCGCAATATTTGAGGACTTCCGCATTAACGATGGGATCTCTTACCATTGTAAGAATCACAGTAACTCTGCATGTTGAACCCTACTAACGGTGCATTCAGCACAAATACACTAATGTAATTTTTACGGCGGTGCGCAGGCTCTCAAATGAGTCCACTATTACTGTACCAGTGTCGCAAAAATGCGACTGTAATAATTTATGTCGTAAAAGGGACCTTGGGACTGAAAGGGTTAATGCTCAGCCTGCCGAAAGTTGATCTGATAGATAGAGATATACAGAGGAATCTATTATGATCACCATCATTCGTTCCTGATAAAATTTGCCTCCTTTGACAGGTGGTAATTTTTGGCATTTGATAGAGTCAAGATTAAAAAGATTAGCCATAAAATTATTCCTAGCTGGATTTCAGGTGCTGTGGAGTAGCGTGGCCGAATGGTTGTGGCGTTGCATTCAAGATCTAAAGGTGGTGGGTTCGATTCCCGACCACGGTCGTGTTGGAAGTGCTTTGAGAAAGAATTTCATCCACATTTTCTCAGTCCACCCATCTGTAAAATGGATACCTGGCTAAAGGCAGTGAAAGATATTGTCAGAATGCTAGTGATCAACGCCTCCAAATGGCAATGGCACTGTATACTCCCTCGGGAGTTGAGAAAGTCCTTCCTTTGCTCTTAGGCCTCGGGCTGCGATATGGTACAGGAAAATGACAAATGGTTTGTTCAAAATAGAAGAAAACCTCTCTGACCCCATTGTTGGTCAGAAAATCTTTCACTACCTCTTATGAAGTTCAGACCAACCAGTTTGTAGTGTTGCAATAAAATGTTTAATCCTTTTTGTTCTAATAATTGGGACCCGAGAAAAGAATCGGGTCAGTCAGTTGATCGCGATACAGAGGAAGGTCATACAAAGTACGTAATATGAAAGTCCTCGAAACCGATTCCCTACGGCAAGTGGTCTTGATGTACAGGTGGTCGCCACACCAGATTCGACAGCAATATGTACAGGTGGTCGCCACACCAGATTCGACAGCAATATGTACAGGTGGTCGCCATATCAGGTTCGCCAACAATATGTCCAGGTGGTCGCCACATCAGGTTCGACAGCAATATGTACAGGTGGTCGCCACACCAGATTCGACAGCAATATGTACAGGTGGTCGCCACATCAGGTTCGACAACAATATGTACAGGTGGTCGCCACATCAGGTTCGACAGCAATATGTATAGGTTTTCGCCATATCACTGATCAGGTTCGACAGCAATATGTACAGGTGGTCGCCATATCAGGTTCGACAGCAATATGTACAGGTGATCGCCATATTAGGTTCGACAGCTATATGTACAGGTGGTCGCCATATCAGGTTCGACAGCAATATGTACAGGTGATCGCCATATTAGGTTCGACAGCAATATGTACAGGTGGTCGCCATATCAGGTTCGACAGCAATATGTACAGGTGGTCGCCACTGTGGCGTGAGGATTGAGCCCCCAAATATCCCGTCACTTTCTCTTCCACCTTTAGGTTGCAGGAGTCTAATTGGTCAAAAAAATTGAACTGTAGGATCAATAATTGCAGAGAATAAATTATGTCCTTTGGACAGATTGTGTAGAAATAATGGTATACCATGAAACTAAACTGCAAAAGTAGTGAAATTCAGTCCTTAATTTGTATAAAAAAAAATATATATATATATATTGTTGCAGACAGTGTTTCTCAATGGCTTCAGCGGATTTGATTTGTAAGGGCATGTGGTCTGCAAAAGAATGACAATTTTTTAACCCGTTTCCCTCTAAATTAAAACGGTGAGAAATCTAAATAAAGGACCCACACCGTAAACTGTATATAATTTTAACACAGTGATGGCACTAGAATTTCGGACTAGCCTTGCCATTTCGGAACGTTACTGTGGTTCGAGGAGAAAAAGATTATTAAGTGGTTCAAAGGTTAAAAGACACTTTTACGAATTGGCTCTTGCAAACTCCAGTGCTCTCTTCCACGAAACCTGAGGTGCTTGCATTTCGAAGGTTCCTCGAAGGTTCTGGAGTACCATTCTCTGAGCAAGTCAAAATGCTGAAACTGATGCGGAAGGGCTAGAAAAGAGTGCGCTCACTAGCGAGTGGTGTTCGCTGTGTTTGTATCTTTGCCTCATTTATTAGCAAATATACCACCGTTGATTCTTGTCACTTCGTCCTCCAACACAAAGCCGTTGAGTAAAAGTTCTACTAACCAATATGAAAATGTAGATGATGACTGCCATTGCTGTCGAGCTCCCACTTCCGATATAATATTGCAAAAGATTCTAAATTTTCTAGCTAACGTCTAGAAGCTCGGCTCACTTCTTGTGCAGCTAGGGCGAGGGAGCAAACAATGCGTGACTTTAGATACCAGTCTGAAACTCCTGTTTCGGAGTGGCCATCGATTTTGAATGGAAATACTGCCGAAATTGGTGACTCTTTCACAACCGCCTTCAAACTGTTGGTTGAACCACCAACGAGCTGATGAGCGCCGGCTGTCAGAGCCAGCGCACGTAAATTTAGAGCCGATGGTGTATCCAGACATTGGCTATGCGGAGTATGATTGAAGGGGAGTAGAANCGGGGGTGAGTGAAGTATGTGAAGTGGGTAATCAAAACCGAACCCCATCCACAAATTAAGACGGAGAAAAGTTTCTTAAGTGCCTAATTTTTTTCCCTCTCTTGAACAGATTTTCTTGAAAAAAAAATGTGTCTTCAGAGCATAAACAGGCTAACTCGGGAACCCTACAAGATGTTCAGCTGCACACCATGATATTCAGCACCTTCTTTCCAGCATTTAGTTTTTTTCTATCGGGAATGGTTTTCCTTGACACATCGACATGACAAAGAAAATGGTGGTTTTTGTGTGTGTGTGTGTGTGTGTGTGTGTATTGTGTGTGTGTGTGTGTGTGTGTGTGTGTGTGTTAGTGTGTGTGTGTGTGTGTGTGTGTGTGTGTGTGTGTGTGTGTGTATAGACACTAAATACACTGTTCTCAGCTGCCTGATCAAGATACATTAAAAATCAAAAGACGTCCCTACATTTCTTGAGTCGCAACAGTTTCTACAGATTTTCACGAAAAAATAATACCTACATTTGGAGATTAATAGGAAGACCAGTAGTGGGGAGGTGGGGGGTGAGGCAGGGGGACGAATTCTTGTGCAGAAATTTTTATTCATGAGATGGGTTAAAATATTGCGCATTTCATGAAGCGAGCTCTGGGATAGACCTGTCATGAACTGGGCAGTCAAAATGCCCATATTCATGAAATGGGCTATTTCATAAGCCGGTTGTAACATAATATAATGATAGTATAGATTATTATCAGGTATGAAAAGAGACGGACTGGATGGATAAGACCGGGAATGGGTCAAGGCTGGATTGGTCCTCTTTCACGTGAGGGAAGGGATGACAAAATAATGTTCTTTCAACGGTCTTATCCATCTATTACGCGTTCCTTATTGTTAAAAAAAAACAAAAGCAACAAAACAGTACCTATTTACACCGACACAATATTTGTTTAGCACAGTACAAACTACTTCAACAGTAAGCTCAAGAGACCTTGACAAGTTTTTATCTATAACAAAGACAACCGTCAGCTGATTAATGTTGATGGCACTGATAACCTATTTACAATGGCACGTGTTCCACTACTTTCAGGCAAGAACGAAACAATACAAAACATCTAGATCTAGTTTGGTCCAGAGTTCTCTGGAAGCACGCAGAACTCGTCTCCAGCTGCAATATGTTGAAGGAGAGAGAGAAGAGGGGAGAAGAGAGAGAGAGAGAGAGAGAGAGAGAGAGAGAGAGAGAGAGCAATTGGTTAAACTGGATCTCCTCAAATAGCCCTCTGGTAATTAACAGTGTTTATAGGTGAACGTAGACGTGAGCAGTTGGGAAGTTTGTGAAGGTTACAGGTAAACACTAGGCTTACACGTGGAAGTCAGGGAGCAATAAATATCAGCCAGTAGATTATAATATTTAAACTTTAAATTACTGTGAAGTTAGCGTCGCTGTGGTGTAGTGCTAACAGGTTCAGCCTTGCAAGCTGGAAGACCCTGAGTTCGATCCCAGCTATAGCACTAGTGTTACCAGCACTTGGCCAGAAAAGGTTTGAAGCAACATGCAGCTTATCCCACCAACCCGCGATCATTTGGGNGGGGGGGGGGGGGGGGGGGGGGGGCGAGGGGGACACAAAACTTTCCTCTTTAACTTGGTTATCCCCTCAAGCCTCTCCTGGACAGCGCTTGGATATCTAAATTACTTATACTTCTGTTACAGCACACTTGTTTACTCCTCTGTGTCAACAGTTCCACACAAAAGACATTTAATGAAGAGACCTAGATAAAAAAAAAATGATGTGAAAATATTTACAAGTACCTATCAACAGAACAGCAAAACACTTCAGTACTGACGGACTATAGTCCTATCTCGCATCAGTGATGAACCATTCATGACTGATTTGAACTCTGACTCAGCATTGACTTCGTCGTTTAATGAAGATAAATAAAATGTATTGCACTTTAATTGTATATTGGGTTTGTTATTTCTAAGAGGTGTAAGCTACACCTTTTATGGAAGCTATTAAAGAACACGCATTTTTATCAGTAGCGATGTGAATTAATGTTCTTAATATTACGTGAATATGTATAATTTGAACACAAAAATCTTTACTTAGAGCTTGTTGAGGGCTAAAGAGGCAAAAAATGTAGGGAGAAGAGGAATAGCACATATAATTTGAATTTATTGCGTCGAAAAAAAAAAATAAAGGCTTAGAGCGACATATGTTTACGAGAGACGTTGTTATTTTTCACTGAAATAGCCCGTAGTTTTCCTTTTAGATAAACACCCAGCTCCATTTCAGCGTATTCGTTGTTTGGTCGATACATTTTGTGTACTCTTTTACAGTGTGTCATTTGTAACATTCCACGTGTTCCATTGTGTCTGCTCATTTGTACGCTAATATCCTAGCAAATAAAACTAACTAGTGCTATTGCACTGTGTTTATGCACGAGTGCGTCCTAAAGTATTAAAAACTGCACCGAGGCGTTTCCAAGAATGCTACATGCAGCACTCTCTTCCTCTTTCAAAGAGACCCCCTGATTGATCACCATTGCTTTTAAAAGTAAGCAGAGCGTAAATTGAGGGCGGGAAGCGACATACAACTTCCTAATCGACAGAGTCAATCTGAAAAGCTTCTAGGTCAAAACCCCTGCACTTTTAAATGTTTAGGCTACAGTGGGTATCCATTACATGTGCGCAGTCGGGAAGTGTGTCGGAGTCACGAGGGAGCACTGGGCTCTCACGTGGAAGTTAGGGACCAATATTCAGGCAGTAGATTGCTGTGAAGTTAGCGTCCGTGTGGTGTAGTGGTAGCACGTTCAGACTTGCAAGCTGAGAGACCCTGGTTCGATTCCCGTCAGGGACAGGAAATTTCTCGTGTAGGTTTTTGCGGCCCATCTTCTCGAAATTGATCACTCACAGTAATCTGGTAAACTCCCTGGAGGCACACTTCCATAAAATAATATTATTATGTGACATCTGAAAAGTGAGCTCATAATCCTCCCCCATAATAATATAGAATGAATACTATAATTATGCCTTGCCACCCGGTTACACATTATCACTTAGGCTACAGTGGATTGGGTATCCATAACCATTTAGACCACAGTAGGTATCCATAGCCTTTTGCAACAACCATTTATAGTGATATGAGAGACCTCTTATAATATACTGCAATGCGAAGACTTATTAAAAACCTTGGTCCATTTATTACTCCCTTATTAAGGCAAAATTTCCTCTAAATGAACCTAATACAGTGGAACCTTGATATTAAGTACTCGTTTAATAAATATACCTTGTTATTAAGTATGAATTTCACAGGCACGGATGGCTTATTATTCTGTCGTTTCACTTTCAGGTGGACCTCGATATTAACTCATTCCATGCCAATCGACGATATATCGTCGATATACGTTGCCGTGGCTGTGCCAGTCGACGATGTATCGTCGATATCAAAATCTTCTTTTGTTTCGCTACTACAGGTCTGNTCCATTTGTTACTCTCTCAATATGGCAAAACTTCCTCGAAATAAACCTAATACAGTGGAACCTTGATATTACGTACTCGTTTAATAAATATACCTTGTTATTAAGTATGAATTTCACAGGCACGGATGGCTTATTATTCTGGTGGACCTCGATATTAAGTATACCTCAATAATAAGTATACATTTTTCATGCACCAAGGCCTACTCTATTTTGAGGCTCGATTGTAGCTATTTGTGCCCACCGATCTGTCTGCTTGTCAGGCTGTCTTACTGTAAGCCTGTATGTTTTATAGTCTGTCTGAATACTTGGTTATGATTGTCTATCTTATCGCCTCATACACATTTATTTGTCATTCACTTTCGATGTCTGAAGGATCGCCCGTTTATCCCACAACAGTCGGCAAGTCTTCACACAGTTTATCTGTCTGTCTGCGTAACGATCTATCCAGCGTCTGTCTGGTTAAGAAGTCTGTAATGCGATACATATGCGTCTAAAATCAACTTTCCCTTATTCACATTTTTTGGTTGCGACAGAACAGAGTTTTGATTATCCAGTGAATTTTATACAACGGAATTCGGTAGTAATGAACTGATGGGGCTTCAAATATTTTACCGTTATTACCATGTTCTGTGTTTCCGAGGTGGGGTATAGAGACTAGAGAAGTACCCCCCCCCCCCCCCCCCCCCCCCCCCCCCCCCCNCCCCTCCTCCCCACGCCCGAGTAAGAGGATTTCATGTATACATCGAGGGTCAAAACACTTTTTCGGATGCATAATCCTGTACGAGTGTGAGACAATAATGCCGTTACAACCGGATTTTTGGGTTCACCCGATCTCGTTATAAAGAAGCCATTCAATTTTATCAGTTAAAGACTAGGAAGAAACTGGGATTGAGATTTAACGTGACACCCAGGTTCACTTTATGGATTAGTTTCACTACATAAGTACGCTTTTTCTCCTTATCTAGAGTTGCTATAAATCGGTTTGCCGCCAGGCGGAGTAGACTGTTCTCTGTGTCTAATGCTTCTCTGTCACCTCGCATTCTTAATTCTCTCTCTATCAAGGCATATATTAAAATATTTAATTAAAGGAAAATAATGCAGACTTTGGTGCGTCATGGAGCTAAAATTTGTGATATATCGCTTCAGACTCGTAGGTTCAAGCATGTAGTATTTCTTACGAGGTGAATAGTGGATCTGGTGGATTGTGCCGGTTTTAGGTGGCTAGATAGCTTCCGACAGGAGGTTCACTAAATTCACAGATAACGATGACGCCATCATATTATGCAATAAAGTAGACGTATTAAAAGACCTGACAAGGAAAGCGAGGGAATGGAGAAGCAGGAAGGGACAGAGTGCTATTATTAGATACTGTATAGATTAAGGTATGAAGACGCCAACAGTAACTGGCATGTAATTTGAAAAGATACCTATAAAATCATAAAATTGCCAATGAAGAGGGGCGAAAGGGGTTGGATTCAAATTTCAAGGACTTTGATAGAAGCAATAACTTAGTACTTAGTACATTCTGAAAAGGTGAGGCTTTTGCCATTGAAGTATAAACTGAGTGGTTGTTGCTAGGGTGGGTTAGGTTAACCCGTTTACTATGTGCAAAAGCCTAAACTACCAGCTAGTCTTATTCCCTGCCAAAATTGGTAATTGGTCTTGGGGCATTTTTTCTGTGTGTTAAAATTTGGATGAAGAGTTAAACAATATGCGTGTAAAGTATTTTGGCGTGGAAAGCCTTAATAAATTACCGAGGGGTGTAATAGTTTATATAGTTAACAACGGCAAAAATAACGACAACAGCATCGTCAACCTAAAACGAAAGTCAGAAACGGGTGGTTGAAGAGAGAGAGAGAGAGAGAGAGAGAGAAAAGAAGCTGCAAGCTTGCAGGAAGCTCAAGAAGAATCCATTATCAAACACAAGGAAAGTTAGTGGAAAGGGTCCTCGCTTGGGTTTGAATCGAGGAATGGAGCATTGTCTCGAGTGCAATTACTTTGTTTCCACGAGAAAGTGAACAAATACATGTATAAAAATGATAAGACAAAGATAAGGTATTATCAGGCAATAAATACAAAAATGTCTTTCCGATAGATTAAGTAGAATGTACTCTAGATCCGTAAACCTGACGATTGATTACCTCGTGTATCGTGATATCCCGATTCGAAATTTCGTTATCAAATTTCTCACTTGGAGAAAGAGATAGCGTAAATATCTTCTCATTTACGCATTCGGGAAATCTGGCCACGCAATTTGATATAAGATATAGCTTATAATTTCAATGTTCCTTTAAAAAAATAATTTACCAGTTTTCGACCTATCGCTACACGTTGGTCAACAAAGGCTGAGCAGAGGACCCATTCCGCTTCCCCCGCCCCCAACAAATGATGAAAATAATCAAGAACGAAAACCGCAACGCAACAGAACCACGATATTACTGGTGCATCCCCTGCTCGCTCCAAGCTGCTTATCCAACTAAGGCTGGAAAAGTTAACCAAACAAATTCAGTTCAGATCAAATTCAGTTCACTGAAGGGAAAAAGCCCAAAGACCAAGTTTAGGTCAGCTCCATGAAAATTGAGTAGTTTTCAGATCAGATCAGTTCCTCCTGATTTGTCAAATTGGCATTCGGTTCTAAATTTTTTTAGGTAAATGTGACCTGAACTGAAATTTAGGTCGAACATTTAAGTTAAGATAAAGTAAGCTTACTCAAAAAGGCTACAGTTCCGATCCATATCAATTGTCCAAAATAGCTATTAAGCTCAGATCAAGTCAACGTCAACTGAACTGAAATTCACGAACTGCTTTCATATGATCTCAGTTCTTCCTAGCCCTGGTATTAAAGGAAGACTGCACCGTCCTACAAACCATATTAAATCATACGATACCCTATTATTCCAATAAAACAGTCTCTCAAGGGTCTGTCATAATGATATAACGCCTCTGCTGGCCCCAGACAACCCACAGGGTTACATTATCCAAAGTCCGAATTGTTACAACCACTACGCGGATGGCCGCCATAAGCTTACGTCAAATATGCTCTAGCCACATGGCCAAGCTGTCTAGCCAGTGCTCTGCGGACAATGTTGGTATGAATGTTTTAATTCCTCTGTAAACAGTAGATATGCCAAACAAAATCATGCCGAAGCAATAAAAATGCAGAATACTTTTTCTGGCTTACACTATCAAACTTTACGTTTGAATTTGGAATACCAGAACCTTAATTTAAAGCTGAAAAATACATTGTCAGGCAGAGGTGTCTGTAGCTGCTGGAACGTAAGTGACGTCAGTGTTTTTGCCACAGGCTTCTGCTGATCGGGGAAGGGGAATAATATATTCTGGACGCAAGGGTCAAACCTGGTAACTCTAGCTCTCCTTATTGCGTCATATTACATACTCGCACGGTAACAGAACGATGCTCTTTCTTCGCAAAATTGACTCGGTGGGCACCAAAGATAATTTTTAGGGAGAAAAAGTATTGAAAAACGGAAAATTATTTTTATGTGCGTATCCTACTTAAATCATCGTCAGCCTTACAGTGACCTGCCTAGTCCTATTGCCTAAGGAAATGTAACCCTGAAAATAGCATGAGCTTATGATTTTACTAGTATTACTTCCCCTGTCTGCTCATTCGAATGCACCTTGCGATCGGTCAACCCAGCACTAGTGTTGCCAAGACAGTTTGGGCAACGTGACAAGATTCTAGGACATCTTGATTCTACCTGTGCATGTTCAACCAATATCGCGGTCATCAACCCGTGCTTTCTGCTTGCACCTTTCCTTTCCCTCTTTCTCTTCTTCCTCCAACCAAACAACTATAAATTCTAGCCAAATCATGTAGCCCACGTATAGGTAAGGCGTACCTCACTACGTACGTTTTGACGTGTAACCTCGTATTTCGCATAAGTAAAGTTCTGTCAAAAATGAGATCATATTCAACCATATTGTTGTCAGCATAAAGAGAACAAATACCTCATAGAATATTTAGAATCTTAAGATTTAGAGATCACACATGCACACTGAATAATAGCTTGCGCTTTATCGATAGGATATTTTATCATCGTAAGAATTATATTAACTCTGCATGTTGAACGCTGTAAAGAATGCAGTCAACACCAATGATCTAATGTAATTCGTACGAGAACAAGAGAACCCGCCGTTAATACCCAAGCCCTCAATTATCATCGTAAACCGTTTAAAATTCTGAATAAAATGCCACCAGTAAATATAGTGGCCTCCAAAAAAATAGTTTTCTTAATGTCACAGCTCACTACGTTAGCAAATAGACAGTGCCTGTCCAAATGTCAACTACGTAGATGCTATGATTATGTCACAGCTGAAAATTTGAAAAAAAAATTCTAACAATGATATGACCTGTGTGCATGTAATACATTAGCTCGGCAAGTCATACTTTGGCATTTTCTTGGTGTGACAAAAGTATAGCTTTTAGATCAATAAAATTCCAAATAGTTATGGATTGATCTAACTGTTAGAGTAGTTACAGTGCTATCCCAATTTTCTGTTTAACTTGAAAGTTATTGGAATTTGAATTAAGTAACTGTTTTGGGGGGGGGGGGGNTGGGGGGGGGGGGGCAGCCCCATTGCGTTTACATTTTACCTAATTTCTGAACGAGTTTCATAAACTCATCACGCAGAAAAGTGAAAAGTTATGCATTAGGGCGCATACTTATGTCTGACAGCAGTTGGACACAGTTAAACTGAAACTATAACGAATTTGAGAATAAATCTTTATTTATTAACTTCCTCCTGATATCGGATAAATCAGAGCCATAATTATAGTAGGAAAGAATCAAGGGACATAACATTCTCTTGGCATTTTATCATCAGAAGTAATAAACTTAGTTGTTTCCCTTACACCACGAAACTCCTTGGTTCATCATTATTATTATTTATTTATTATTTCGCGTTTTTAGGGCTGGTTCTTTCAAGACATGGGGAAATTAAAAGCAAGAAAAAAAAAAAGGCAAAAAACCACCACCACCATCATCATCATCCCTATCACCACAATAACTGCTAATAAACTTCAGCAACGCAATAATAAAATTTAAAAAAAAAGCAAAAAGCACAAAAACATCACCACACCAAAAACAGCAGCAGCAGCAGCAGCAGCAGCAGCAACAACAACAACAACAACAACAACAACAACAACAACAACAACAACAACAACAAACTTATCAGTAGATAACGAGCAGTGGTACAAATTTGGAGGTCAGTGACCAAGACGCAGTTCACTCTGCTCAATCTGAAAGTCTGCTTCATTGTTAGATAACAGAACACTTTTTTGAAAAAAATGCTCTGTTAAAAAAGGTACTGAACTTTTTTTTGTATTTCAGCTTTTGTCATTCTCTAGAGGAGTTACAATAAAGCAGAATGTACTATATAATAACATTATTATTAAATTGGATACGTGTCTCTGGTGCAAGCGATGGCGTTTTTTCAAAGACCTTGAAAGAAAAAGTAATTTAGAAAAAAAAATGAGTTCTAAGAGGATGAATTTGCAGTCTTGATTGCTTGGGGTATTGATTGGTTGTTTGTTTGTTTGGTTGGTGGGTTGGTTGGTTGGTTGGGTTGGTTTGTTGGTTGGTTGCCTGGTTCGTTCGTTGGTTCGTTGGCTGGTTCGTTGGTTCGTCGGTTTGTTCGTTGGTTCGTTAGTTGGTAGTAGTAGAAGAGGAAGAGAAAGAAGTAGAAGAGGAGGATTAAGAAGTAATAGAAGAAGAAGAAGAAGAAGAAGAACATCAACAACAACAACAACAACAACAACAACAACAACAACAACAACAACAACAACAAAACAACACTAAAGGGAACAACTACGGGTAATTGAATGAATGATGATTACATTTCCCAGATTTTGGTAATAAACTTCATGTATTTTCCTCAGTTAGTTCCCTTAGAACAATTTGAGTAGCACTAGACCCTCGAGACTCTTCCACTCCAGCATTATTTGTGAACTTTCTAGTTGCTTACCCAGTTATCCACTGCAGCCATTCATCTCGAGTAGTCTCTGTAACAACATGGAGTGGATGATTTCTGATGATATGTAAATATTGTACGAGTAGTGCTCTCAAGGGTTCATTTAGTATGTCCGCATCTGCCGTTATTATTAATTTATGCCACTGTTTCTTGTAATTCTTTTTGTTGTCAGTGGCCGTATGCATAATTCTGGCGTTAATTAACGTATTACTTAAACTACAGTGAACACCACTAATGGTTTTGGGGGTGTCCTGTGGTTACCACAGTGCGTTAACTAAGGTATGGATTATGCGTACGGCCACAGTTTCGGATACTTGAATGCCTTTGTAAAATGAGTCTAACCCCTACGCTACATGGGCGTCCCGTCCCAACCCTTTGGTCCAGACAACACGAACATTCCACAAGAAGCATTCCCGTATCGTAGCCGCTGTATCACTACCTCTTACATCCTGCATGATTCCTATTCCTATGTACAGGGAGTAATATAGCGGTAATCATGAAGAGCCGTAAAATCCGGACTCAAACATAATTACCCACAGGCTAATGAGCTTATGGTGATTTTTATTTGTTTGTAAGAATGTTTGGAGGTCACTGACTGATGGAATTTTAGTGTATTCAAAAGTGGTGACGTTATAAAAGCCAAGGTAATTTTCAGAAATCACAGTCTTAAAACCTTACGAATGTATCATGACTTTATTCTTCTGAGTATTGAAGGACTACTTAAAATCACTTGGAAAAGATATTTTTGTTATAAAGTTTTTACTGCCTAGCCAGTAGGCTTAAAAAAAAAACAACAAACAAAAGCAAATGGCTACTAAAGCACACCCGGTCAGAAGGCATTGGCTGATCTAATTTTGAACTCTCTCCCCTCTTCCCTCCCCACAATAAGCCGTCACCTTATTTTTACCTAAAATCTTAAACTGTTTGATACAATACTCATTTGGGCACGGCCACAGGCTTGCACTCACGTTTACTAACTTCCTGCAAATATTCGGACTCAGCAAACCCATTATTGGTGACGTCAGCACTTGAAAAAATGACGCAGCAAAGAGGTTAATAAAGCTACTTGCTTGTGTCTTGGTATACAACCATGAGAGCCGGCAATGACGTCACATTGCTATAATCTACAAAATGAACAGGCAGGGATCTTTGACGGAATGACGCAATACCACTGATCACGGGAGAGTTTGATTTTATGATTTTTGATTACCAGGCATCAACCACTAGTACCGATAATTGGCTGTGCAGTGGCTTGCTTGGCTGCTCGATGTCTCTGTGCATAGGAAAGTGGTCTAGGTATGAAGAAGCCAATAGCACCTGGCATAAAAATATTCAATATTAAGTAGTCCCTATAAAATCAGAAAAGTAGTCATGGGGATGGGAGGGGGAAGGGGTTGGATTTGAATTTCAAAGGCTTAGATAGGTACAAATACATTTGTAGGTTTCGCCACTCAAGTATAAACTTTGTGGTTGTTGCTAGGTGGGTAAGGTTATCTGTTTACTGAATGAAAAGGCCTAAAATATTAGGTAGCCTGCTTCACTGCCTAAGTTCTCAAACTCTGATTGGTTTAGGGGCATTTGTCTTCGTGTCAAACTTTGGCGGAAAAGCTAAACTACATATTGTGTGGAAAGTATTTTGGCTTGGGACTCCTGGATAAGTTAATGAGAGGTGTAAAATCTTATATAGTGAACAGTGCCAAAAAAAAACCACCAAACCAAAACATTGGCATCTTCATACCTCTAGATTAGCAAGAACGTGGAGCCACTGTCTTGGGCAAACCTGCACATCTAGTGCTAACAGGGTGTGTGTAGCCTTAGCCGAATCCCATGTAGAAGACAGTTGGAATAGTCTCGAGGCTAAGGGCGAGGGTGAAACTTCCGCATTCTTGCATTTCCTGCTGCAGACGTTTCATTCCTTCTGACTAATTTCAAAGGTTACATAGGCAAAGGTGACACTGATCCGTGCTATACACATGAGTTAATTTTGTGCTCATAGATTCTCAGAGTTGTGAAGCTATAACTCTAATGCTGATATGAGACAAATCCACAGTGACCAAGGTCTTGTCACACATTCGGTCCGTTATGCAATCTGAGTCATGCCGAGCATAATCAGACTTTGACAGACAGAAAAATTGTGACAATCTGACACCAGTAATATGTAGCTGTTAGTCTGTCGGACATTTAGTACAATACTCTCTACTTTTCTGTCGCAGCTGTCCGGCATTTGTTGATATATTATTGCCTACTATATACTCCATTGTGAAAGGTAACAAGATTTGATGAGAGTGACATCATCATCAAATGAGACAGGATTCAAACACTTGCACCCTCTTAGAGTATTTATTGTGAGGTCAAAAGTGACATCTAACTGTAGTTCAAACTTTAATCTGTGATACCATAAAGTTATCCTAACATTGACATCTCTCTCGATATTTATTAATAATGATAATAATAATAATAATAATGACAGTGGGGTTATAAGTCTCGTATCCAGGCTCATGTCCGCTGACACGACTTCACACTATGATTACTCCGGCAGGCCAGATCATTCTAGAACTTTTTCAGCTCCCTAGGGAGTATATGGTGACGCTACCATTTGGAGGCGCCGATCATTATCATTTAGATAACATCTATCACTACCTATAATCAGGTACTCATTTTACGGATGGGTGGACTGAGGACAACCTAGAAAAATTGCTTTCCCAAGGCTATTTGGTCGAAAATCGAACCCAAGACCTTTAGATTTTGAGTCCAACGCGGCAACCATTCGGCCACACTGCTCCACTGAGTCTAAATGATATTTGGTGACATTATCCTGTGATTTTCAGATAGTTGTGATTCTAAAGGCTAATGATAATGGCTTTTTGTCTTTTTGTATAAAATGTGTATACTTGGACTGTTCTCTAATGCGCCTCCTTTCTTTCTTTCTCTTCACACATAACCTAGCCTGCTTTGTTCTGGTGTTGATTGACAATGATGATTGTCGAGCTCATATATTGAGTGTTTTTCCTAATTAGCCTAATTTGTCTGCGCTTCTGATGGGAATATCAGTAGTAACACAAATGATTTCTGAAAGTAATAATGATGGTGATATCAGCCTTTGATATACCCCGTATGGTTCTAACAGAGATACTCCCATTCTTCTGTTCATTATTATCTGTTTTCCTGCTACACTATAATCATGGTAAATGTCTGCGCATTGCATTTAGCAGTGACGTTATGAGGTAGTGCTGCAGTGCTGGAGAAAGAACTGGTGGGGCCCTAAGCTGTAAAAGGTGCTTGGAGACACCTTGATAATAAGTTTCACCAGAAGGTATCCGAAAGATCGTGCCACACTGAGATGTTGGGCTGGTAACCCCCCTCCCCCCCCTCCCCGCCCCACACACACACATACACACACAAACACACACAAGTGAACATTTATATATGCCTATTAGTTGTTTAATAACAAGGTACATATCTGAGGTGAAAAAAAAATGGAAATAAATTTCAAGGGAGTGCATTTAGATCAACTGATTACACATTATTGTTTATCATTTGGCTTATCTCTGAGATTCTGTGAGGCCCTAACGGATTATAAGGCTCTATGCTGTGGCGCATTTAAGCTTATTTAGCTTATACGTAAGTCCAGCATTGCTGTGCCGCTGCGTTATTAAACAGACTCTCATATAGTGCTATAAGTCACACAATGCTACCATCCGCTCTTAGTTTCTTGAAACTGTTGCGATAACCGACCAGAAAATTTGTCATCGTGATATCAGTCAGTGATGCCACAAGACCGATGAGTTATCTCGCCGCAACTATCATGCACTGCAGTACACTGTTGGGAACACGATGCTATTGGACACTCACCTGCAATTAGGTTTCATAGTAACCTAGTAGCTCATTTTCATCACTGGTATTAAAGGCGCTATAGACCGATATCCAAATGTCCGTTTACTTTCGCCAAGGAGGTATTACTTTTATTATTTTAACACGAGTTCGTTTGGTTGTTAACAAGATCAATCAAAACGTTAACAGCCGTTAACAGCATAACACCTGACAGATTTTAGTAGAAAAGGGTTTGTACATTCCAA
This sequence comes from Ellobium chinense, assembly GCA_033807755.1. Lineage (NCBI taxonomy): Eukaryota > Metazoa > Mollusca > Gastropoda > Ellobiida > Ellobiidae > Ellobium > Ellobium chinense. Next base: position 18,000 of record JAWQUT010000662.1, read on the forward strand.
AGCAAAAGGACATTTTGCAAATTAGTTTTGAAGCACTAGACATTGGTAAAGTTAGTTGTTTATTTGGGCGTTTAGTAAATAAAAGGACTCTAAAACAGGTTGCGTGGAATGAAAATTAGGATATTCGCCTGCGATATTTAGGTCGTATTTTGAAGGTGATATTTGCCAGGACAACCCGTGGAGATATCTGGCCATAATCCCCAAATGTGGCATGGAAGAGTAATCCCAAATGGGCCGAGGGAATCGGAGGGGACAAAGATGCTCTTCTGTGAAAAGCAGCGGGCAGCGGGCATCGTTTGGCTTTCTGACAGAGCCCTCATGTCCGTCATTATTCCAGCCAAATCTCTGCTCAGCGGTCGTCTTGTCACAAGATGTACGGCTGTGCATCAGGAACGTATTATAGGTAGGGGTCATGAGAGTGTGCGAAAGCACCACAGTTGTTATTAGAGAAGGGGGACACTCAAGCATTCAATGAAATAAAATTGCCAGTCATGGCAGGCTGCTGGACTAAGACTTCCAGAACCCCCTCACTTCATCCCAGTTTATACCAGTGAATCGCAATATGCATAGTGAATGGATTTTTTTTTTTTTGCCATCCGCCTCTCAAATCAGTAGCGTTTCCTAAAGTATTTTGTGATGGGACTGTCCATGTATGAGCATGTTTTGTTTCAGTCGATTGTTCTGACTTCGTATATTAGTAATATGTTGTTGGTAAGGTTTTGTGGATAGGGTGCACATGTGTGCTATGCGTGCGTGCGTATGTGCAAGAACACCACTGACATTGTAGCATTGCCAATGATACCGTGATAATAAATTTCCTTAACTGGACACGAATAGTATATTTTATCATATTTACTTTTCAGATAATTTGGTTTGACTTTAACATCTTATTCCTCTTTATCCTCGATGGAGCGAAGGATGGAAACGGAACCATGCAATCGCATTCTTTTATTGGCTCTTCTCTTCAGAAGGGCCCCCGTTCTACAAGCTGCCTTCACTTCACCTCTAAAGACCTTCCCTTCATATCTGCTTTGTTCTCCCCTCATTTGGAAAAAAAAACCAAATGACTAATCATAAACTTAGTCAACAAGTAACGACGGCCAAGACCGAATTTTGGCGCAGACTATAGAAGATGTGGAGACAGACAAGAGTGATATAGGGATAGACTTTGTGATACATTTTCGAGCTCCCACTAGATGCTTATACAGCTGACTTCACTTAATTCATGGCAACATTTTCAGGAGATGAAATGTCATTGCGGAACATTGTATATTAACAAGTCGCAATACTCAGTCTCACCCTTTTCTTTACTGTTTCATTTCCTGTTCATGCTGCGATGAAAACGCTCTTAAAAAGAGTCGAAAAGAGCAAAATAAAGCCTTGAAAAAGAGACCATATCAGTATGCGTGGGCTTCATGTGACATGCGTGGGAAGAAGATGCGTGGGATGACGGCTTTATCATCATGTGGAAATAGATGATCATATCACAAAAGGCCTAGGACAAAAACAATAGCAACAGAGAAAGAAAGAAGAGGGAGAGAGAGAGAGAGAGAGAGAGAGAGAGAGAGAGAGAGAGAGAAAGAGAGAGAGAGAGAGAGGGAGAGAGAGAAAAAATGTATGTGTGTGTGAGAGAGAGAATGTGTATTCGTGTGTCTGTGTACGTGTGTGTGTGTGTGTGTGTGTGTGTGTGTGTGTGTGTGAGTGTGAGTGAGAGAGAGAGAGAGAGAAAGAGAGAGAGAAAGAGAGAGAGGAAGAGAAGCATTTGTGCTGAGTTTTCCTACCACGAAAGAAAGGAAGAGGGAGAAAAATGTGAAAGAAGTTAATGGGCTCAGATCTTCTACCACGACAGGCAGAAAGAGAGAAAATGAGAGAGAATGAGAAAGAGAAAAAAGGCAATAGTGTAGATGGGTTCAGTAGTATGGTTTTTCTACGACAAGAAGTAGATGGGCTGAGTTTCTATATCACGGGAGAAAGAGAAAGAAAGATAGAAAGAAAGAGACAGAGAGAAAAAAGGAGAGAGAGAACAAATATAGCAGAATGTTCGTAAAGGAGATACTGTGTCAGTAATGCCATATAAATGGGACTAAGGTTCTCATCCTCGAAGCTTTTCCGCAAGAGACCTCGGCAACGTTTATCATCCCTCCTTGTCTCCATCCTGCAGCCCTCAAGTCTCCGCCACTGTCAGTCACATATAACATTACACAATCCCTATAATCCACAACATCAAGAAACGCCATGAACGCACAGTAGTTTACTGCCCTTTCGATGGTTAGGCCCAGAGACCTATAATCCCACGCTAAATAGGCCGGTTATTTTTCAGTAATCTCGAAAATCTTGCAAACCATATAGTCGATTCTTTAGCGGTGAGTGTATTTGCACTAGACTCAACTCAGAGCTATTACGATCCTTGAATTGGGGGGGAATACCCGGAGGAATTAGCTCTGAAGAGATAGAAACAAGTTAGATAAATTAATTCTTTCAGTCAGCCCACGAAGAATAAAAAAGTGCATACATTTTTTTTGTTCGTGAGGAGAACGTAAGAGTAGAGTGGGAGGCAGGATAGCATTGATGAAGAAAACGAGACCAACCACAAAAAAGGCCAAAAAGAAAATGAGAAAAAAAAGAAAGGTAAAGAAACTTCGTTTTGACCCTTGCTACCAATCTCATTGGTTCTCACCAAATTCCAATCACGGCCGACTGGTTCAATCAAGACCCTCTTATAGTCTTGGGGCCCTAGAGATAAGGCTCCGTAATCACTTTTATATTCTCATTGTGTCCCGGAACTTTCGGACTGAAGCGAATAGATTTTTTTTCTTTCCTTCTCTCTCTTTCTCTCTCTCTCTCTCCCTCTCTCTCGTCTTCATCTTCTCCTCCATCCACATCTCTCCCTGAAGAGCAAATGAATCTTATGGAACAGCCTTCTGATGAAGCAGCTCGGAGCGAGGGTCCATTTTTAACCAGGATTTCTCCGGAGACGGCAGGCATTGGCTTGAAATCGACCAAATAAGCGGTCGAAGGTAGAATCATCCACTTGTCTATTGGAGAGCTTCGAGACAAATTATTCCTTTTTTTTTTTTTTTTCATTCCTTCTGCCGGTAGGTCTATGGATTTGTGAATATTGTATACACCCGCGCGTGTGTCTTTGAAAATAGGTATTGGCAGGTGGGTATGGAATGTTATGTTACCAGAGATTTTCTTGGACATATTTTTTTTTATCAGTATCACTCTCCTTTTGCCTGATTATGAATGTAAGTAAAAATGCACACTAATATTTGTGTAACTGAACAATGATAACTAATATAAGTGGACAAGTATGTGATGTGCAGGCTTACACTTAGACAGTGTGTCGTCTTTTCTGTGGTTTTATATAATGTGAAATGGCCCGGTCTGATCTTTTGGCTTTGAGGTGGTGGGTGGAATGTGTCTTGGAATGGTGTGTGTGTGTGTGTGTGTGTGTGTGTGTGTGTGTGTGTGTGTGTGTGTGTGTGTGTGTGTGTGTGTGTGTNGTGTGTGTGTGTGTGTGTGTGTGTGTGTGTGTGCGTGCGTGTGTGTGCGCTTGTGTTTTGTATATACTTACGTACCGTGCAATTTGCAAAATAAAATGTCTGTCTGTCTGTCGGTCGGTTGATTGGTCCGTCTTACCCCTGCTTGCTTGTCTGTCAGTCTGTTTCCCTAGCCCACGCAAAGATTCCCCCCGTCTAAGTTTAATTATTCCCATGACAAACACCAACGAAGCGGCTGACTTCAATTTGTCGCATTGATTTCCCAGAACATGGCGCACCGAGGGTACAATACTACATCCATCATTCATTTGAGACTGACACTCTCGTCCGAAGTGTCTTCATCTCTCCACTCCACTTCCATTCTCTCTTCCCCTGCGTTGCGAGAGACTGAGATCCAATTCGTATATACCCCCTCCCCTCCCCACCC